>MU183715.1:124464-148073 GCA_016904865.1 Pissodes strobi
ATATATATATATACGAAGGGGCGTGTCAAGGTCAATAGGAGGGGGTAGGTCGAGATTTGGAGATCAAGAGGGAGGGTCGAGATTTGGAGGTCAGGAGGGAGGGTCGCTTTCTCATCACAACCATATAAAAACGGCTGAATCATCATTTACGCTTAAGCTGTTCTTCTGTTCGGTCGGTAAATTTTGAAATGAGTTCTAATTCATTCAGTGTTCCCAATCTTGAAAACCAACCCATCAAAGTGAACATTTTGTCAGATATTTCTATACCGGGAATTCTTAGTGATAATAGTGAAGCTTTAAGCCAAAGATCAAAAGATTTTAAAGAAATGGTAGAAGGTATTGTTAAAAATAACATTTCTAAAAGGGTATTAAATCAACAGAGTAGCACACATTATAATAATTCCAATGAAATTTTGCTAGATTTAACTGCAGACAATGTTGCTTTAGAACAAAATGTTGAAACGACAGCATTGGAAAATAATAATTCTGATCTAAATTTAGAAGAAAATATTGAAATCACAGCTTTAGATAATAATGATTTTGATTTAAATTTAGGAGAAAATATTGAAACGATAGCTTTGGAAAATAATAATTTTGATCTAAATTTAGAAGAAAATATTGAAATCACATCTTTGGATAATAATTTTTATTTAAATTCGTTTGAATATAACAATATTGTGTTGGAAAATAATTTAAACTGGGGAAAAAATAGTGAGTGTGAAATTCCATCACAAGTTTTAGATGATTTGACAAAATTTAAAGATTTATTAGGAATTCCATCTGATAATGTGGAGCTGCCACTAAAAAGATCGTTTGATCCAACTAAAACAGGACCTTCTTGTTCGCGAATCGACGAACAATCAAATAACATTGAAAATACTAATTTAAACATATGAGACAATAGATTTAGTGATGATGATGATGATATAATACCTTGTAGTCAAGAAAGTCCCGCTGTAAAAAGTTCTACCATTCTCAAATCTCTCTTATTAAATAACCAATCAAACTATTTCTCCTCAGATTCTACCGTTAGTAATTTAACAGTTTCCTGCGGGCAAAATAGTCCTAATCGCTCTAACGATAGCGATTTTGTAAGTTATGACCAACAGAAAAGTCCACTTCAAGCTTCTACTTCGTCACTAACAAATATTGTAGTAAATAATTTTAAATTTTCTATTGATAACTCTGAAAATACTGATGAATTCATTCCAGTTCAAAATTTTATGTTACGAAATGATCAGTTTAGCGACATTTCATGGAATAGTATGAATTCTCCACCTCCTTCTATTCAAAATTGTAATAATTGTAAACAAACCCAAACAGAACAATTTAACAATACAAAAGAGTCGCAGACGGAACAAGATACGCAGACGATAGTTTTTCAAACAGACGATACATTTTTTAAAATTCAAAATAAACCGTATGGCCTCGCAACACAGATGCAACAAACGAAACAAACACAGACAAATAATACATTTTCTAAAACAGACAAAACATTTTTTAATGTAAAAAATAAATCGTTTATTGTACAAAAGAAATTTAATTCAAAAAACAAAAAAATTATTTCAAAATTAAAAACTTTGGGCTATTCTTTAGATTCTGTGAAATATTTTAATAAAGAAGATGAGGAGAAGTGGAGTCGAATAAAAAACAGTTTTGATGAGTTGGTAAATGACATCCCTTAACCATCCATCCATTCCCTTAATTCCTTTAATTTAAAGCAATGAATTTTAACAATGTTCATTCACCTGTTGAATGTAAAGACAGCATTGGATTACAATCAATTTTGATGAGTTGGTAAATTCCATCGATAACAATCCAAACCTTCCCAGAATCCCTTTATTTAAAACAATGAGTTTCAAACCTTTTCATCATTTCACAGCCGAATGTAAAAGCAGCTTCACAAGAAGAGACATTTTTGTTTTTAAGATTTTCAAAATGCAATTCCAATGTTTTATATGTAAACGAAATTTCAACCGCAAAGATAATCTTATGCGTCATTCGACAAGTTTGTGGAAAGACAGCAGAAATGGCATCCACTTCTACCAATGGTAAGATTTTTTAATATGTGCTATTTAATTTTTATTTTCGTGGTTTAAATGTGTAAACTGTAATTTTCTTCGTTCTAATTTTTAGTGCTTAATGTTTAAACTAACATCTACTTCGTTTTTTTTTTCAGATGATAAATACTGCAAGGAATGTAAAAAAACTTTGAGGCGAAATATGTGGGCAAGTCATTTGCGAACAAACAGCCACAAAGACAATGCGATAATCAGAAGTAAAGATGGAATCCAAATTATTAAATCTGCGTTTCAAAAACGAATAATATAGTACAGGATTTCGGCAGATCAATTTGAAGTCAACATTGAAAGTTTTTTTAATACAATTTTGAATAAAATTGTAACTGTAATAGAAGCCGAATTAAAAAGGCTAACAACGCTAAAATTAAATTTGGAATTGTTTGGGTTATATTTCAATCCGACCAATGAGGAGTATGAAGTAAAATCGTTTAACACACCATTCCATATTATATGTAGCAGCACAACACTCTCATTGATCTTGAAAGACATGTTGCAAACCATAGACCGAAAATCTGATGAACTAACAGAACGTGATTCAGGTAAATTATTTTCTTTTGTTGAAAATATTCTAAAATAATATAGCCAATTTTAAAAAAATTTTCATTTTTAAAATAATTTTTCAGAATTCAAATTATGTATTTGAGATTGAAAATATTTTAAAATAATTGTACTATTTTGAAAATATTAATTTTTAAAATTGTATTTATTTTATTTTTTATTCTTTTCAGGATGGATACTAGTGAAAGTTCTGCATTTGGAAATGAACATCAATAAATATAACCCCCTTCGCGCGTCAGCACACATTCCATTACCTGAAGAAATAAGGATGAAGCATGCAGTTATAAATCCTAGGAACAACGATAACTGCTGCTTCGCGTGGTCCATTGTTGCAGCAATTCATCCTCCTACTGGACTGGCCTGTGAAGTTACATCATACCCACATTTCACAACACTGTTGAACGTAACAGGTATAAACTTTCCAGTTACTTTAAAAGACATTCCAAAATTTGAATCACAAAATGAAATTTTATGATTCAATGTGTATGGCCTCGAACAATTTGATGGAAATTTTCATTACTCTTACATTTCCGATTTGTCTAAATTAATTTCAAAGCAAGTTTCTAATCATAATGGCAAAATACATCTTTGTGATGGTTGTTTACAATATTTTGGCACTAAAGAATACTTAGTTGGACACAACAATTTTGATTGTGATTTTGTTAGAATTAATTTACCATCAACAGAAATCAGAGCCGATAAATTTGGAAATAATTCTCCCGGAAATATTCTTAAATTTATTAACATTCAAAAACAGATGGAAGTTCCTTTCGTTGTATATGCTGACTTCGAATGTATTCTTAAGCCTCTATTAAATAATGATGATAATTAATAATTCAGACATGGAAATCGAATTAGATAATTCTGCATCATACACAATTAAAAAATGTGAACACTTTCCATATTCATTTGCTTATTATATTAAATGTTCCTTTGATGATAGTTTTTCCAAATTTGAACTATATAGAGGACCTAACAGTAATAGTAAATATCTTAAAGTTCATAAAAAAATGAATAAATTATCTGAATTAGATAAAATACATTTGAACTACACTAATGAGTGTCATATTTGTGACAAATATATTGATAATGATAAAGTTGCTGATCATTATCATATCACTGGAAAATATAGAGGTCCTGCACATTCCATCTGTAATTTAAATTACAAACAACCAAATTTTATTCCTGTAATATTACATAATTTGAGGAATTATGATTCCCATTTGTTTATTAAGAATATATGTCAAAATAATGAACAATTATCTGTAATAGCTCAAAATAAAGAAAAATATATTTCATTTGAAAAACATATTGAAGTTGGCTCCTATTCCGATAAAAAATCAAACACCTTAAAAAAAATATTTTCATATCAGATTTATAGATTCATTTCAATTTTTACCATATTCTTTGGCAAATCTATCTGAAACGCTTGATGATCTTCAATGTAAAGAAGTATCAAAATACTTTAATGACAAAGAACAATTTAAATATATTCGTCAAAAAGGACTTTTTCCATATAAATATATCGACAACTACTCGAAACTAGATGAGATAAATTTGCCTGATAAGGAAAACTTTTATAATGATCTAACAGATGAACATATTTCCGAAAAAGAGTATGAGACAGCCAACATTGTATTTAATTTGTTTCAATGCAATTCGATTTGCGAATATTCTGACATTTATTTAAAATCTGATGTGCACATGTTTTCGAAAATTTTAGAAAAACATGTATTAACACTTATAAATTAGATCCTGCTCATTATTACACTTTTCCCGGTTTAAGTTTTGATGCATGTTTACGTTACACTGGGGTAGAATTAGAATTGTTAACCGATCCTGATATGTTACATTTTTTTAAAAGTAATATTCGTGGAGGAGTCAGTACCTGTATAAGTAGAAAATCCGAAGCAAATAATATATTTCTTTCAAATTATGATCCATCAGAACCAAGCAAATATATTTTGTATCTTGATGCAACAAACTTATACGGTTATGCAATGTCACAATATCTTCCAACAAATAATTTCATTTGGTTAAAAAACGATGAAATTGAAAATTTAAACATAATGAATATTTCTGACACTGCAGAATCAGGATATGTATTTGAAGTTGATTTAAAATATCCAAATATATTACATGATCAACATAATGAATTTCCATTCTGTCCTGAAAATTACAAACCTCCTAATTCAAAATGGTCAAAGTTAATTCCAAATTTAAATAATAAGGAAAAATATGTTCTTCATTATTCTTTATTGAAACAATGCATTGAAAATGGAATAGAGATAGTTAAAATATATAGAGTTTTAAAGTTTAATCAATCACCATCGCTAAAAAAATATATTGATTTAAACACCAAGTTAAGAAATGAATCTAAAAACAAATTTGAAAACAGTACATATAAAGTAGCGAATAATAGCATTTATGGAAAAAATGGAAAATGTTGACAAAAGGACTGATATTAGGTTGGTTACTGACTGGGCAAAAAACAGTAGAAAAGATGGCGCAGAAAATCTTATTGCAAAACCTTACTTCAAAGACTTAACCATATTTTCAGAAAATTTAGTTGCGGTTCAAATGCAAAAAGTTTTAGTTGAATATAATAAACCTATTTATGTGGGATTTTCCATATTGGATATATCAAAAACTTTAAAGTATGATTTTTTTTACAATTTTCTTAAACCGTCCTACGGTGAAAAAGTTAAACTATTGTATATACTGATACAGACTCCTTCATTTTAGAAATTCAAACCGAAAATGTTTATGATGACATAAAGTGTAATAAAGATAGATTTGATACTTCAAATTATCAAATCGGCAATTGTCATAATATGCCAATTACTAAATCTGTGGTTGGAAAATTTAAAGATGAATATGCTGGTGAACCTATTGAAAGTTTTTATGGAACCGGAGCGAAAGCATATTGCATTAAAACAGAAAGAGGTTTGCTTAAAAGAGCAAAAGGGGTTAAAAAAAGTAGTATCAAAAATCAGTTAACATATATTCATTACAAAGATGTAGTTGAAAATAATTCAAAAACGTTTTGCACTATGTATACCTTTCGATCTCGTTTACATAATATGTTTACTGAATTGGTGAATAAATTAGCTCTAACTTCTTCAGACGACAAAAGATATAAAATTCCGGACAGCTTTGATACACTTTCATGGGGTCATCATGATATTCCTTTTTATCAATGGGCAGATGAGCATAAAGAATTATTATAAAACAATGTTCCCTCTCTTCTAAACCGATTTTTCAAGGTTGTTGGATTGTATTTAAGATAGGAAAAAGCTTTGTATTACTTAAAGGTAGCCTAACTACCAAAGCATGTGTTTAGAAAGTTGTGATAAAGAAATTGATAATATTTCATATAGAAGTTATGAAAAAAGACTTTCAACATTTAATAAATGGAAGGGAAAATTAAGGCTCGAAGTTTTAGCTCCTGCAGGTTTTTATTATTTGTTAATTGCTGATATTTGCAAATGTTTTTACTGTGGTGCTGAAATTTTTGAATGGACGATTGATGATTGTCCTATTGAAGAACATCATAGACTTCACAACAAGTGTGACTTAGCTGAATGTTTGTCGCTTTGTAAGATGAAGAAATGTGAAGACCAAGATGTTGTTATAACAAAATTTAATACAAACATTTTCCTTTTTTCGTTTATAATTTTGACTGTTGCAAATGTCATCATGGCATCCAAAATATTGTAATTGTTATTTTTTAAATTTCATTATCCCTTTTTTTTGCTATTTATAATTTGAATTATTGTAAATGTCATCATTCAGTCGATGATACTGTAATAGAATTGTCTCTTCTTGTTTATTAGAATATAGAATTAAAATTTTAAGGTGTTTTAATCATGTCTCTTACCCCATATATTTTGTTATATTACATTACAAGAAATACTTTATATGTGCATATTCCATATAAAGTGACACATAGTTTAGTTTGTTTCAAAAATACATCGGATTATGAATTACCGCAATCATGTTATCATATGAGAATTGAAAAAATTAATAATAGCAGCCAAGCATTTTCCTTTAAAATGCAGCAGATGAACATTTTTATATTATTATGTAAACAATACCATTTATGACACAAATTGGATCATCAAACGTAAAAATGATGAATGTTCCGAATTGATACATAGAGAAAACCCTATAAAATCAACAAATCTTACATGTTTAAACAACACCCTTTTTAACGAGCAAGAAAATTCCAAGTGTTATATGTCTTATGTTATTAATGTAGTATTAACAGTAGGTTTACTTTCTCTCATAACAGTGTTAGGAATTATGTATTATAAATTCAAAACAGAATAATAAGAATACAATTAAAACGAACAACCTTAAAATTTCTGATAAAAGAGTGGGGATGATAACTGGTGGGGATCATATTATATCATCAAAGACTATCTCGAAACAGTTCAGTTTACCAGATCACACTTAATAATCAACATGTATACTAATTTCAGTAAAGTAAATGAGTATAGTACTAATAATAATAATGTGTTTAAAAAAGACGATTCATGTATAAAAATTAATGAAAAACTTCTAAATTCTAAAGTTTATTATTTAAATAATTCTTCGTCCAAGTTCATAGCTGTTGGAATAAGTTTAAGTGATTTTTCACCAAGAATTCTTATTGGAAGTAGAAACGGATTTTATGTGAGTCTAAATGAAGAGGAATGGAAAGCTCTGTTGAAATACCAGGGAGTGATAGCTAATTATTTTTATTCTTCTAATTCAGATACACAATCGTTGATGTGTGATAACATTACTTTAAGCTTTCATAAATATAATGATTGCCTCATCTTAAAAATTCAAAAATTGCATGGAAATTATGTTTATTTTTCATGCAGTTCTGTTGACACCTTATGGTCGCTCATTGAGATTGTGGATTATAGAATTCAAATAATTAAGAAACAAGAATTTGAGAAGTATTTCAAATTGTTTCAAACTAGCCTTTGCACACAATCAAGAATCATTCTGTCCGACATATATGAAGTGCTAAATCCAAATCAGAATGTCAATAGTGAAAATGTATGTGGGATGCTAGAAATGCTTTTATTGTATCCGGAACAATTGGAAGAAAAATTAAAAAATAATCTTTCAACGAAGAAATATTATGAAGAAATCGGTCAATATTTGTGAAGATAAAAATAAACTATATTGGATGGTGGTGTGGTCCTTTGCTTACAGGCAAGCGCGAATATCTGAATATCAGAAATTTTATGCAGACAGACTTCGATTTGATAGAAGAATTGTGCAATGTCAAAATGTTTTGGACATATTTCTGAGTAAGGAACATAGGAACAAGATTTTTAATGAAAGGTTTAATGTTTAAATTTAAATTGATTTTTAATAAAATATTTCAATACTAATATTTGTTTTATTTAATAAAAAATATATATAAAAGTTTTAATTAAAATACGTTTAAGGTACAACCATTAAATTATAATACATCTCTTTTTAGAATCCATGAATTGTGTGATTTATCCAATCCAAGCCATTTAACATATACTTTATTTCCTTTTTTTCTTAATACTTTTTCTACCAAATAGACATCTGGATGTATAACATTCTGCAACTCTTCTCCATAAAACCCTCCTGCAATTTCTTGGTTCTTTTCATCTTGAAGCAAATATGTTGTAGGATTTGTAACTTTAACTTTTTTTATGCTAAATATTTCATTCGGTGTGTAACTCTTGGAAAATGCTTCTCGCTGCTTCCTTATCCGCACATGATCACCAACCCTAAATTTATGGAAACTTTGGATCGATTGTTTTTGCGCGAGTAAAAGATGATCTTAAAATGTCTTTTTCATTATTTTTGTTAACTTCAACTGGCATTTTATTGATTGTCGAATGTTTTGTGTTATTATATTTCTGAACTATTTCATCTAAAATATCAATCCATTTGTACTTTCCACGCAAACTAAATTTTTTCCACATTAAATTTTTTATAGTTCTGTTCACTCTTTCCACTACACTGGCTTTTAAATTAGAATAAGTGTTATAATGATTTATGCTAAAATCAGTCATTAACTTTTGAAAATCTTTGTTAAAGAATTCTTTTCCCATATCAGTTTGAAGGTGTTTTGGAACATTTTCAACAGTTTCCAAAATTTTTCTCATAGCTTGAGTAACTTCTTTTCCTGATTTTGATTTAATTGGTTCTATCCAAACATATTTTGAGAATACATTAATTACTACCAACATGTAACGATATCCTCTATTCAATTTCCAATAAGGTATCATTTCGACTAAGTCAGCTTGCCATAAATCATTTAAACCTTTTACTATAACCCTCCGACGTTTGTAATATTTTCTGCTTGGCTTATGAAGTTCATTAACAATTTCTTCTTTAAAGTTAACAGGCATAGTTGTAAATTAAGAATGTTTATTGTTATATTATAATTGGACATTTTATTACAAGTTCTCCATAAAACAAAGGCAAATATGTTATCGATTTTTTAGCGTTGTGGAAACTGATTACATCACCTAATATAATTTTAGTTTTCGTTCCATATTTTACTGCTTTACCGTTTATATGAAGAGCAACATCTTCTTTTGGATATTCAACTTTCTCTATATATCCCTCTTTGAATGGGAAAACATATGTATTTCTTCCATCTTGAAGTAATTCATACTGATTATTAATGGAATCCCATTTTCCGATAAAAGGTAAAACAATGTAAAACACCTAAATGTTTTTATCATTCAAAGTCACCATCTATGTGTGCGCTTTCAAATGTGTTTTATATTTATAATAATTTTTTTATGAATGAATAAAAAAAATAATTTTATTTAACTTTGTTTTATTAAATACATTTCATTTCTCACATTTAAATTTCCTAATACACACATATATTCTTATAATATAATTTTAACATATTAAGTTCCAATACAAACTTTACTCTGTCTTTGGTCTTTAAGAACTCGCTACACACTTGTACGCCTTTTTTACAAAACTCAGCATGTTGCATATAGTTCTCATACCACAGTATATCTTGAGCTTCAGCATCATTTCCCGCAAGCGCATAAAACCGCGAACAGGCTTCCGACATCAGAAAGTTTTCATAAAGTTCTAACACAAAGTGCTCCATATCTTACACAAACACTTCAAATTGAAGTTCTCCCAATTCTTCTTCTGCCAATTTTATCACATCTAATATAGTTGGATCTCCTATATATTTCGTCAAACTAACCACTTCAACAAAAAATCCCAATTGTTTCAGTTCAACTACAAACTGCAATACATTGAAATTTTCGAATGGACAAACATCCTTCGTTTTTAACCATTCTGTTAAGCAATCTAAACAAAATTTGTGTTCACACCAATTTGGTGTGCAAATGTTTTCTTTTTCCAAAGAACTAAAACAAATAGGGCATTCCTCTTTCAAATGCACTTCACTTTTTTTCTTTTTTGAACTGACTGTTTCCGAACTAACTATTTCTGAATTGACTCTCTGAGTACTCGATTTCTTAATTTGAGTTCTTCCATTGAAAACTAAACTGTGAAATGAAGAAACATACAGAACTGCTGGTTTTATTATGTTTTTTTAAGAGGGAAGGGGAAAAGTCGGGGTCAAGGGCAAGGTCAACATATATGTAGATAAAGATGGGAAATGTATTAATTACATGATGAGAAAGACTCCTCAGTAAGCAAAAGAGAGAGAGCCCTCACGGAGGATAAGGTAATTACCTCCTCCGTGAGGACTCACTCTCGTTAACACACTACTTACCTCTGCCACATAGAAAATGCTATTTTATTTTTATGGTGTTAAAAGAAAGGATACAGACTCTTAAAAATTCACATTTATTTAGGTAGATGTCTATTCTGTTTTGTACATTTAAACCCCACGTTTTACTGATTTTGCAAACCATATGTTAGATTAATGTGTTCAGTTAATAATCCTGGATTGTATTCTTCACTTGGTGTAAAAGATTCCAGTATACGCTAAAAATTGAACATATCAATAATTAGTGTCTTGTATGTGCATACTCACTGATGTACTGTAATGAATGGGAGCTAGTGTTCTTTCTTTCATAATTATTTCAAATTTATTCAAAAAATAGCATAATTTTGTACTAGCTCTCAAACAAATAAAATTTAAATAAATTAAGTTTAGAATTAGATCGCCAAGAGAGAACATTCAAATAAAATAATAATCTTATTTTAAACAACAAAATTTAAATTGAGATTTAACTTTCAAGAAATAATGCCCGATTAAAATTAAATCATTTTTGCCTAAGGAAAATGTACAACAAAAGCACCTATCATAAGCCTTATTAAAATAAAATAACTTACTATTAGCATATAATCCAAATAAGTTGCATGGTGTTTTACTTCACAAGATCCGAAATCCGACTCAAATCGCGGTTGACTCATACTTTTGGGTTTTTTCGACTGCATTAGACCACGCGACTAGAAAAACTAACTTCAAGGAATATCAACCATTATTTGCACGCTTCAAAAACAGGTCCCCCAAACTTTGTTCTAAAAGGAAAACCATTGGCCATGGAGCGTTTCTATTAAGAATATTCACCGAACAAAGACAATTGGATCGAAATGCAAAAATCGTGTTCTCCAATTTTAATTAGCGTAATTTGGTCTAGATCGGAATTCAAAAGGCTTGTAACTAATTTTAATAGAGAAATTTTAAGTGTTCTTAGTAAAAGCATTTTAATAGCTGCAGGTGCAGAATCCAGATTTTTCTAGGAGAAAACAACTCGTAAAAGTTGGTATAAAAGCGAAAAAATATCTGGGAAAAAGTTAGTCTGAAAATAATCTTCACGCGTAGTAGCACGTCCTCCTGCCCAAAAATATGGGAACTCTGAAAAGTTAGTCTGAAAATAATCTTCACGTGTAGTAGCACGCCCCCCTGCCCAAAAATATGGGAACTCTGAAAAGTTAGTCAGAAAATAATCTTCACGCGTCTTAGAACGTTATTCTGTCCAAATGGGACTCGGGCAATTTCTAGTATAAATTTATCTTTCAAGTATGTTACTCTGTCCAAATGGTTAAACAGTATTGACCAAAGCGTAAAAAGTGTCTCTCAGTACCAGAGACTCGTGGAAATTAAATAAGTAATTAAGCAAATTCATTTCGTCGGCGTCGGCTCAAAAAAGTACTGTAGGAAACGTTGTTTGAAATTCGTCATAGCAGGTTCCGGATTAACATTAAGACCTAGACAGTAAGTTTAGTTTTAAATCATATTGCTTAGGGTGCCTGTATGTAGAGAAACATTATTGCTGTATGTCTGATAATTTCATGAGTATCTGATTAAAATTCAGTGCTAGCGCCATTCTGTATTTCATTTATTAGGGAATGTAGAATTTTCTCACCATATTCTTTGATTAAATTTAAGCTCCAGAGGTGATTTACTGGAGAAATTTAAACAGGAAAATCTCGCGACAAGCTTTTATATCATATAAAAATGTTTAATATGTAACAAAATAATGGGTTTGATTTACTTCAAATTTTATTTTCTTCTTTTTAGTGCATTTAAATAAAAGCTTGTTTTTAAAAATAATTTTTTTAGTTTTAAATATTTTTATATTATAATACTTGGAGTATAAGCAACTTAAACTGTTATCATTACCATTATATTAGGTATATATATTTTTTTCAAATAATAGAATACTAAAGAAAATTTAACTTTTTTTAAATTTTTTATTTACTTCAAATTCCCAATAAGTATTTATAAAAATACAAATGACGGGTGTCCTTCTGTGTTTCAATTTTCAGATATTTACATTATATTTTAGAGGAAATATTGCTATGACTATAATATCATACAAAAAAAAACACAAAAAGTTTGTATGTAAGGACTAAATAATCATTTTCGTAAATTACATATTTCAATTTGTATCTCATTATGCTCTCATATTTTACCTAACTATCTAACACTGTAATAACAGCCTCACAATGTGTGTAAAATGCGTAATGCAGCATTCGTACTATTCACAGCTCATCGCTTGTAACGCCTGGAAAAATAAAACGGTCTATTCGCAGTCATGATCAAATAAAAAACAAGATATTATGTTCTGACGCGATGCCATCAAGTGGTTCGCAAAATTTTGACTTATGGATAAATAAATGCTCATCATTCGCTTCTAAATACCATATCATGATTCGCAGTTAGCAATTAGCCCAACTCTATGATTTAGTTTTTATTTGTGTCAGAAATCAGCTGTGATGTGAAGGCAAATAAAATGGCAATATCTTCTTTTTTTCAATCTCTGGCTGGAACTAATCGAAGTAAAGTTTTGGTTTAGGTCGATTGTAACATAACGTCTGGTGCATATCTTAATTCCGAAAAATATCATATCATTTTTGAGTTCGATATTGATGTAGCGCCTGGCTATAAGCTTACTAAGGAACTCCAAAACATATATTTACCAATTAACGACTTGATTAATTTTCAAGGTGAGAAAGTTATAGTAAAATTAGAATTTAAAAAACTTTAATCAGAACCACAATGTGGGCTCCCGTGGGAAAATCTACGAATCACCACCTTGATGTGTACCTACTACTCAAGTACCTCGAGAGCAACAGAATAATCAGCGATAATCAATACGGCTTTCGCAAAGAGAGATCGACAGGAGATATATTGGCCTATGTCACTCATATATGGAGTAGGGCAATTGAAAACTACGGAGAGTCTCGAGCGATTGCGTTGGATATTTCAAAGGCATTCGACAGAGTTTGGCATGACGGACTGCTCAACAAACTGCCGTCCTTGGGACTGCCCGCCTCTCTCTGCAGCTGGCTGGCCAGTTTCCTTAAGAACCGATCCCTACACGTTGCAGTCGATGGACACATCTCGAACACATTCACCATCAACGCGGGCGTGCCTCAGGGCGCAATACTTTCACCAACTCTGTTCCTCATCTATATTAATGACCTGCTGATCGAAACGAATAATCCTGTTTACAGTTTTGCAGATGACAGTACCCTTGTCTCCCACTTTAGATCAGAAAAACCCTTACCAGCGGCTGAGACTCATCACCGCAGACAGGAGCAGATTACAGCAATTAATCAAGACCTGGAGAAAGTTCAAACTTGGGGCGACCGAAATTTGGTCCAGTTCAATGCAGCAAAGACCCAAGCAGCAACGTTTACTAAGAGGGCCAACACAGCGGGCCCTGACATCATTATGGCAGGATCGACCATTCCTTCATCCTCGTCAATCGGGCTGCTGGGTGTCTCGGTCAACAGCAATATGTCATGGCATGACCATGTTGCTAACATCGCAAAATCAGCCTCCCAGAAGCTTGGTGCGCTATTTCGCAACAAAAAACTCTATACACCGCAGCAGTTGCTCTTGCTGTACAAAGCGCAAATAAGACCGTGCTTAGAATATTGCTCACATATCTGGGGTGCCGCACCAAAGCATACCCTAAAGCTGCTGGATTCCATTCAGAAGAGGGCTGTGCGTCTCGTCGGCGATCCGGAGTTGACCCGGAATCTGGATAGTCTGGAACATCGCAGACATGTGGCCGAGATGTCCCTGTTTTACAGATACTTTCACGGCAGATGTTCCCAGGATTTGGCCCGCATAAACCCGCCCCTGGCAACTCCTGTCAGACAGTCCCGACAGTCGGCAGGAGCGCACCAGTTCGTCGTACAACTAGAAACACCTAGAACATCGCTTTACCAGAACTCCTTTGTCTGGCGCACTGCATCACTGTGGAACTCACTTCCAGGACATCTGTTTCCCACTAATTACAACCTACAAATATTCAAGAACCGTGTCAATCAACATCTTCGCACACACACCGCTCGTCGAGCGCCATAGGATCTCCCTTTAGTGCCATAGGATCTCCCTTTACTGCCATAAAAAAAAAAAGATTATTCGTCGTCAAAGAAGGAATTTAACAGAAAAACTCTTTGTAAAATAGTTCGGTTTTCTAGATTCCCATAACGCATGGATTAATTTAACAAACCTTGTTTAAATTGAAATAAAACCATATAATGAAAATTGCACTTGTTTTATTTTAACTGGGTATATATACCCTTTCGTTTAAAATTTTTTTTATTTGTTTAACTTCAACATCCAAAGTAAAGAACATTTGTAAACATTTCCTTCTATCTTCTGCAGCAACAAAAACTCAAAGTGAAATATTCAAAACCAAGTTTATATCTGCGTTAGTCAAGGGCAAAGTCACACAATATTGTGGTATTCTTGAAGGTCAAGTACTCTCAACGTGTGGGAAATAAGGTGTGGTTCAAAATTTGTACATTTACACCATACTTATAGTTGTATGAATTTGTTGATAAACTAGACTAAGAAATGAAATAACGTATTAAAGAAAAAAATATGTTTCATTTCTTAATCTTGGTTTAGATCATTGTATTTATTTTCCTAGAAATCCATGCACTAGTAAAAGTTCAATGTTTATAATCAAGTTATTACACATATAAATTTGTTATTAATTTAGAACTGTTGGTTGCTAAATATATTATTTTGTCAATCAGGCAAAGTTGAAAACTTTGTCACTGCAAAGCGGCATATTTCCACTAAAGCTTTTATATTTAATTATGCAAACTATAGAAATCTAAATAAAAAAAGGAAGTTATTTAGAATTTATTTATATATAATATAAAATATGTGCACTTTAGAACTATGCTAAAAAAATGAAAACACAACTTTTATATATTATATTACATGACTAAATTGAGATAAATGAATACAAAATTCTAGGTAAAAATATGTAAATTCGCGTGAGATGGTTATGCTAAATATGTTTCTGTTTTGGGGCAAAAATACATATAAATTCAGTCAAAGTATAAAACACATTTCAAGATCTATGTATCAAATATTTCGAAGAATTTTGTAAAACGTGATGCAGGTAGATCATTTTGTCACAAAATTAAACGAATAAAATAAGACTATACAATCTACTAGCTCAAGGTTAATCACCAAACAAGAACATCAAATTTGGAGAAACTGAAAAGGTCTACTACCTGATATCGGTCAAATAATCCTAGGTATTGTATAAATACGGCCTATGTAGACCGATAATTTTGTACGTTTTATATTTCAGGGTCGACAACGTCAAACACATTTCAAGTTATGATTTCATACCTGCGTTAGTCAAGGGCAAAGCCACACAATATTTTGACACCCTCGAAGGCCAAGTACTCTAAACGTTTGGGAAACAAAATGTGGTTCAGAATTTATACCTTTGCACCATACTAAATGCTGAATATGTTTCTATCTAATCCCCTCCTTCTATTATAATGAAGAGATCCCGCCCCGGCATACGTATAATAAGGAGATTCGGTACCGTTTTACTTTTACTACTGGCGGGCCAGTTAGGATAGTATAATAATTAGTGTAGTTTTAGGACTTTAGGCTTAGTTGTAATCATTGTTCCTGATGACGTTAATATTTAGGAAAAGGTGCTTCAAGTGGTCGTTTTATAAAGGTATCTTATTTGTTCTTGTTTTAGATGGTCCGGTATTGCCACAACTTCCAAACTATATCAAGCCTATGATAGGTTGACAAAAGATGACGAAGAATATGTAGACAGTTTAGAGAATCCGCAACCGCAGCTTTCAAGACTTGTTCAGAATAGGGTTTGCGATAAACCATTTTTACCAGGCGAACAAAATGGCCCTGACTCACTGGATTCAAATTTCTCCGACGAAAAGCCTTTAAATGGGAGAAGATTTAAGAAATTGCAGCAAAGGTGGGAGATGCTGAGTGGAAAAGATTCCGTAGAAAAAAATTCTCCCCCTCCTAGTCCTACTCATATGAATACTAAGTCAAAAATACCAAGGTAAGAGATCCACATCCTTGGCTACTACGGCGCAAATTCTTGTAATCAATTTATTAATTGGTTATCTAAAAACAGTTTTTGTCCAAAATATATTAAATTTCCATAGCAAACCTTATATATAAAATAGCTATTTACGGAGTCCCATTTAAATTAATCAAACTGTAGTTAATATATCAAAATCATAGGTAGGTAACGAAATTCTACAAGTATTTTAGTAACTGTATACTATTTTATGCAACGTAAGAAACCATTGTGTCTTATTTTATTCTCGTTGTCTAAAATTCTTCGCAATTCCCGATTTTCAGTTAAAAAAAAAAACTTTTTTTTTAAGTATCCTGTATAATGATAAATGATGATTATTATAAATGTCAAGCAGCAACCAGTTGGTTTGAAACCTACCTAATATCAGATTTTTCCTCCATTTCCATGTCAGCAAGAAACTACAAACAGTCAAACACTGAAACATCGTATAGTTTTTTCATCAATTTGTAAAATTTTGATGTATTTTTATCAGGTTTCATTAAAAATTCTTATAATCGTTGTTTTTTTTGGTCTTAAGACGTGCGCAAAGTGTCCTGCCCTCACGTAAAGCATATCCAAACTACGCTTCGCCTAATATTTGCTACGGAAACTATCACTTTGCTCACTCGTTAGCAAAATAACTATTTCAATTGAATTATTATATTTTAAACTTAAATATCTAAAGAACGTCTGACTCAAATATCAACAAACTGAATATATTTGAACTTAGAAAAATATGGTTTGTTATTATAATGGAAAATATAATGTTCGTATTTTTTCTTTATTTTATGATTTTCGTTTGTTTATTTTAATAGGTCGAAAAGATAATACGGACAAAATATTTCAACGTTGGTATAAAAAGTTTTTCTTCAACATGACCCTTTAGATAGGTGTCAAAATATAAATGATATCCATTTACGTTCCGCTTTCGACTCTGGTCTTTGAGTCATCGCGCGTCGGTGTATTTTTTTTAATCTCAGTGATTTTTCAAAAGTGTATGCCGGGGTGATAGAATCTGTGAGTATGTTCAGCACAGAGACTGTTCGAATCCTGTTTATTGGTTACTGACCTTGCTCAATCAACGGGCTATCGACCTGGCTTCCTCTTATATGTAGATGTGAATTGGTAGTAGGTTTAATATTGCCTCTAGAACCGCTGTAGGAGTCGTGCTCATAGCAGTGAGGCACACCGGCCATCCGCTTCCACTTGTCTTGTACGCCAAATCACTACTCCATATTATGTTATCTTTTTTGGGTTTAAAACCCCAATTTTGTCGACATATTCTTCTGCATATGTCTACTGCTATTGCTGTTTTCTGGGTGATTTTGTAAATATGTGAGTTCCATATTGATCAAAGATGATCCCCAGATATTTTACTTTTGTTGAAAAGATATATTATTTTCCAAAGCACCCACTGTTATGTTCTGCGAGCTAACTGCCAGCTGTTCTCTTTTGCATCAGTTAGCCAGGATGTTGAAAGAAAGCTGTGACCTCTCCGAGAGTAAAAAATTGTCCTCGTACCACAATCGCTAGAGCGTCTACATAGCCTAAACAATGGACACTTTCTGCAGATAGCTTCTGGAGTAGGTAGACTTCTACCATAATGGTATAATTTTGCACGATATTGTCCACAGCAAGAGATATAGAAATCTTCTCTGGGGGCATCTCCTATCCACTGCTGCCTCGATGGTAGCTTAACCTCAGAAAAATACTACCATCCTGTTCTCTACGCTGGCCTGCGGTTGGTACCTTCTCTTTAGCCCTATTTAAATTATCATTCTACATCTTATAGATGTGGCTACTGCTAAATCTGTGTCCTCTATTGACTTTAAAATAGTTAACATCAACCAATGCCCTGTAGATTTGCCTACCTGGTATGCCTATTGACGCTCACTTAAAGAGAAATTAAGTGCATTGCCGCCTCTGATACGCAAATCATCGACTTTTCTAAGGTTTTAAGCATGAATGCGGTAGCCTTATGAATATGTATGACTTCAGTTTGTGCTCTGATATTTTCGCATAGGTACGGTGTCAATAGATCATGCTCCTTTTATTTAAATTGGTCATCTAATCAGTATCGCTAAATCTCTTATTAGCCTCCAATTTAGCTAGCAATAGCAGTAGGAAGGTGTAGAAGCATTTGTTGACAGAATTGGGTTAAGTCCAGGTAAGTGCGGACGAGACTGTTATTAAGTGGCGTATTACCGAAGCTATGAGCACAACTCCAACAGCGGTCCTAGAGGCAATATTAAACCTACCACTGTAATGAACGCCGATTACACCCGTTTGTGTACGTACTGTGTTTTCGGCCTTTTCTTCAACCCATGTTCTTTCCTAAAACCAGGTTCGCAGTACCAGTGTGTTGACGCCCTATTTTGATGAAAATAATTTACCTATGGGCAACAACGCTTATTCCTCCACCTAATAGTCAGTAACTTCCTTCCACTTTCTGTACTCAAATGTAAACTTAGGTATAATGAAATGAGCGTAGGCCAAACCATTAGTATTTTTATATTAAATCAGTGGTTGACTCAAATATGTTCAGGTAATTTCTGTTATGAGGTCTGCAGCTATAAAAATTAGTATTATTAACACTTATCCCGCTGTGATTTACTTTTTAGCTGACTCTCCCCCAAGCTTAAATGTCATCTGGTAAAACGGTAAGATAAATTCTACACGCCCTAATAAATGAAATACAGATTGGCAATAGCACTAAGTTTTAATGAGAAGTTCATAAAAATATCAAGGAGATACAGCAGTTATGTTTCAATAAATACAGGTACCAGGTACCCTAATTACAGCAAAACTTTCTTTCTAGGTCTTAATGTTAATCCGTAACCTGCAATCCAAGCCTTCCTAGATTTTTGTACACCTTCTCTCACGACGAGTGGCGAATTTTTAGCAGCGTTTCATGTAGTACTTTTTCGAACCCGACGAAAAAATTTTTCTTAACTACTTATTTACTTTCCACGGTTCTCTGGTACTCAGGCACTTTTCACGAATTGGTCAATAGTGTTTAAACCTTTGGACAGAGTAACATTCTTGAAAGATAAATTTTTATTAAATTTCTCGAGTTCCCATATGTTTTTGGGCAGAGTAACGTTCTAAGTCCCATGAAGATTATTTTCTGACTAACTATTTCCCAAAGATTTTTTAGCTTTTATACCATCTTTCATCGCTTGTTTTCTCCTAGAAATATCTGGAATTAGCACCTGCAGCTATTAAAATATTTTTACTAAGAACACTTAAAATTCCTAGTCGCCGAAAATTTTAATATGGCAATTAGCGTTTTAACATGTTTTGTAAATTCCAATACCGCCGAGTGTTCCAAATTAGGGTAATTAAAATTGGCTTACATGACTTGCATTCCGATCCAGGGTGGATATTCTTAATAGAAACTCCCCGGGCCAAGGTTTTCTATTTAGGGCAGTATTGGGGGACCTGTTTGTGAAGCGTCCAACTAGTGGATGATATTCTTTCTAGTTAGTTCACCACCAATTCTTATCTATATATAGGAAGAAAGCAGGTCGGTAGCCCGTCGACCTGTCAGGTACCAGTAAACAGGATTAGAACAGACTGTGCTAAATGAACATACCCACATATTATACCACCTCGACATATAGTTTTGAAAACGACTTGGATCCGTGTTATTTTTTAGACCTATCAAAATAAACAAACGAAGATCGCAAAGCATAGAAATATGACGATCATTTTTTTTAGTGGATCTCTGGATATTTTTCGTTATAATAACAGACTTTCTTTTTAATTTCAAAGGTATTTAGTTTCTTGATATTTGGTTCAGTGGTTTTTCAAATATTTCAGATATTAAAAGGGAATTATGATATAAAAAGCCAATTTATAAGAAAAACTTCGATAGAAAACAGAATTCTTCTAAATGTATACATGGTGTCTCATTTTCATATGTTTTGCCAGGTATGTACCTGCTCTAATATGATGATATAAAATAACGCAATCAACATTTCTTATGTTTCTTTGTTTTTCAAATACAGGGCGATTTTGAAAATTTGCATTTTTGAGACCTCCGTTATAATTCCATTAACTTTTTTAAAAAGTAAAAAATTGTTTCCGGAAAAATTATTAATCAATAATCCAGTGGCGTGCTTAGTTTCTATCTATGTGGGTCCGATGATTATGAAATATTGACTAAAATTGCGTTATTTTAAATGGGATTTCTATATTAACTCACCAGTCCTTTAAATACTGATTTCAATGATATAAGGTTTTAATACCTTTGATTTGGTTCAGGTGTTTTTCAAATATTTCAGATATTAAAAGGGAATTATTATTCGATAGAAAAAGCCAATTTTAAAGAAATACTTCGGTAGACAACAGAATTCATCTAAATGTATACATACATTTTGAGCAAAAAAATAAAAACTGTTTTTATATAACAAATTAATAACTTGACTACAAGAATGTACGTCGTAGTTCATGATGCCATAGTAATTATGCATACGCTAAAATAAAATAAAAAATAACTCTTTTTTCCTGTCATCTACCAGAGAATTACTCGAGAAGATCAGACGGTTCAGTATCAGTAACCCTAGCGGACCTTGCACTTGGGCCACCAATTGGGCCCGTTAAGGAAGCTCGCATCTCCTTCAGACTAACACGACGCACTGAATCTGGCTCGATCGGCGTCGCGCCAAGGATTCTGAGTCTTGCCCACGCGAAGGAGGGCATTCCATAAGTAGATGGTATCGGGTCTCGTCGTCCTCCATGCACCATATACACTCACAATTCTCAGCAGAGTCAGGTGCCGTCTAAGTCTACAGTGCCCTGTGTAGAACCAGGCCTCCAATGCTCTTTCGCAAACACTCTGGGCGATCCCCACACAGGAATCAGGCCCCAAGTAGAACAGACGGTTGTTCTTCTCGGGAATTACACTGAATTTAATCTAGTTAATATTCTAGCCTAAAAAAAACTATTTGCCCAAGCCGCGTAGGTCAAACTTTGCAAACAAATGAATAACGCCAATCATAACAACGCGATATTGTCAGATAATAAAGATACGAATTTGTTGGGTCTGCTTCTATTGCTACCAAAACATTTATTTCGTCGCATGTCATGTTTTTCAAAAACATCTCTGGCAAATGACAGGTATAAAAAACGTTTTATTATTTTTTTTGCGTATTTGTTATGTAAAAATAGTTTTTCTATTATTGTCCAAAATCTAGCAAACATCTATATTTAACGTTATATCATTGAAAAATAACCCAGCTTTGGTCAATATTTCAAAATAAAACAGACCTAGAAAAACCTAAACCTGGATTCTGTGTAAAAAAATCCATCAGAATAAATGTTTACTTCCTTAAAAAGTTATCACGTGGAATTACGAGGGGGTCTCTAAAGTGCAAATTTTAAAAGCCGCACTGCGAAGGTACGCCTATAGAAATATTTATTATTATCTTTCGTTTCACGAAAAAAGTAGTACAGTAACGTCAAAACCGTAGTCTTTTAGCTCTGCATAAACATGAGCACCCTCACACATGCGATACAATGATATTCATTTACTTCATTTCAAAGAATTACGAAGAAAGAATCTGCCGCTATATGAATCTGTTACCTCCAAATTATATCCCAATTTTAATTCATATTTACTTATATAGTAAAATTTAGTTTTTTTAAGCTTAAATTTTATGTATGAATATGTATTTTTAAGTTCTTTCTCAGAAAATATGAAATGGTATTAATTCAAAATAATCTTGTATTTAAATTTCAGGCCTATCACTTCTCCAGTAAGACCCTCTGGCATACCGGTACTAGTATCTCCTTCTTCCAAGTCCACAAACAAAAAGGTAATCAGTCCGCAGGGAAGTAAGCACGTATACTCAATTAAATGTCCTAATAATGTCAAAACTTCACCAACCAAAAAAATCGGACCAAGAACGAGCCGAGTCGACCAAGTGGAGACAAGTCACGATGTTCAAAGGCCAAGTAGTCTACCTTACAAGCCAGTTAGTCAGAATAACAAAGCATCAAAATTCGTTCCACAAAGAAGGGCAGCCTCTAGTTCATTAAACAGGAGACCTATTAGTGGGCAAAGAATAATTCCAAAGTAAGTGCTTATTTAATTGGCGCTTATTTTCGACATAAAGGAACAGAAATGTAAAGACGAAATAGATACTTAATACAGTTCAAAAGGTTCGAATAGTATATATAATTTTTAAATTCGGATTTTTTTTCCGAAAAACGCTCAGACACAAATCTTTGGATTTAAATTGGGATATTTTTTTATTTTTTTTTTTATATATACCGGGTGTTGCATCGGAAAACCGTCCATAGAAAATCCCATGCAAATTTTAATACCTACCTCCTAATATTATCTCCCCTATTCATTTTAGAGCAAACTTGTATTAGACTTTTTTGAAGGTCCTTGTATGGTAGACTCCCATGTAAAATATAAATAATTTTCATTTAGCTAATTAAAAGGTATTTTGAAAAATGTTTCCTAAAATTTGTGGTACAAAAATGCGATCCTGATAATTTTCTCAATTAAACCACCAGCAGATGTCAAATTGCTGACAAACGATTTCATATTTTGTAGTAACTATTTGTCTTTATTTATTAAAAATATTTTACACAATAGCAGAAAAAGGAACTTTAATCATCCTAAATAATAAAAACATAGAAATACCTGAGGTTTTGAGAATTAGGTTCATTGTTCAGCGTAAACGTACACTCATCCGTGAAACAGATATTGCGCAAAAAACTTCGGCCATTATTGGCTCTTTGCATTACATTAAAACAAAATTCAGCTCTTCGAAACTCATCTCCGTCTCGTAATTCCTTATGTTTTTGATACTTGTAGGGGTGATATTTATATTTTCTCAGTTTACGCCACACTGTGGTGTGACACTTATCCACAACTTCACCAAGACATCTGGTGCTAAGGCCACTATTCTCCTCGACAGGAAGAAGGATTTCCAAATCCGCGTTATTTTCCTGCTCTTCGGCTCCGGCAATCGGTCTCGAGCAGTTGCAATTATGAATTACAGTGCCTTCTTTCTCGAAACGTTGAACAACACTACGCACTGTTGACTTGCTGGGTACAGGTCTATCAGGATAATTCCCGGCAAACATATCGGCTATTGCCCGAAAACTGTTACCGGAATAGTACCATTTA
>MU183715.1:163073-179504 GCA_016904865.1 Pissodes strobi
TATATATATATATATGTATGTATAGATATATAGTAATGAGCATTGTTTAACGAATTTATTTATCACTTTAGGGTTTAACTATGTGTACACTACGAAGAACGTTTCGATACAACGTGATTCATTTAAGGAGGAAGAACAAGACTTAGATGATTTAATAAAAACAACAATCATAACATTCGTCAGTCGGAACAGTGCAGCTTGTCAACATTAACCGCCCTCATGGATGCAATAATGATGACCAAGTTTCTATGACATTTCGAAATTAAGCTTACTTAATCGTATACCAAAATTTCATATTTTTGATTCAGACGAGACTAGCTTAACCACTATAACATGTCCCCAAACATTTAATAACGCAATAGCAAGTGACTGTACGAGTAAAAAAGAGAGATATTTGACTTACATACCTACCGCCAGTGGGGATATTGCCATTAAAACTTTGAGAGGTTTTGCGAGGCCATTGAAGGTCGTATTGCTGGAAAAACGCATAGGCGTGACCAGTTATTACTTATATTGGCTAAATTTCTTTTTGGATTTATAATATGTTGGCGGAAATGTAGGTACAGTGACTGAGTTAAATGAAAAATACGAAATTAATACGCGATTAATTAAGTAGGTATCTATAAATTTCTAAAATTTGGTCAGCATTATTGACAGCGATTTGTTAACCGCAGCTTGTTAGCTGCGCTGTTCTGAATAGCGAATGTTTCTATTGCTCATTCCTTTTGAAAATCCCCTATGTTAGGCTTGTGCCCCCACCTTATTTGTTTCACATGTTTGGCGGAAATGCTTCTCATACCATAACGTTTCCTGACTTATTATTAACTATTAACCCTTGGCTACATTTTTAAACGTTATCGCCGAATTTGGTTCTGAATTTATAAGAAGTTCACATATCTATTTTTGTGTTCTTTCTGCCTTCCTCAACGTAAAGACGAATATATCACGCACGATATTTGACAATAATAAACAAGTCGTATTTCTCTTAATGTTTTTATTATTTTCTGAATTTCGCGCTGTTTTACTGTCTCCAGAATTGAGAAGGTATCTACGCATAAATTTACTGTCTCGCATGTATTTGGTACATAAAACATACCTGTGTTCCAAAATTTTGCACGGTAGGAAGCGTTGAATTAACTTTTAGGGACACGAAACAAGTTTCATAAATTATATCGCTTATTTGAATGTGGCATACTCTCTCTCTTTCTCTTTCTCTCTTGCGGTTTAATTACATAATTCTGGAATTAGCCAACATTGCGGCTTATTTTATTAACCTGGAAACTTGGGTGGTTGGGTCTTCTTTTTTTACTTTAGATGTATTGCAGGAATATTTTGTGTAGATAAGTAAATTGTATGCGAAAACCTTATTAACGTTCACCATACTTCCAAACATTCCATTCCCATTTAAGTAACTGACACTATTTTTTTTTCGTATATATTTGAGTAGCTAGTCTGATGTGCTTTTAAAATTATTAACAAATTACCTATCCGTATTGAAGCAACTAGTTATTTTCTGGTTTTAGACCAGTTTTTTTCATGGTGGCTTCAAATCCCCTATCACTGCATGCTAATCTTTATATAGCACATCACACTGGATGACCAACTTAGAAAATGCAATCAATATTCCTGCAATGTTTTTTATCTCTTTACTGAGAAGTTTAAGTATAATAAGTTGTTTAAACTTCGACTGTGAATGAAGCACTTATACGTTTTTATTTTACATGGAAATGTACATTATTTTCCTTTTAAGTAATATTTTATTTGTCGTAAGGACCAGTAATGTGGGCTGTGTGGTCCAAGTATTTACTATAATACCTCAGGATCCAACCAATAGCTCTAGTTCTACCTTTATTTTATTCGTCTAATATTTTCTGTATTCGCACTAACAACATAGTTAACATTTACAAGCTGCGGTGTTATATAATATATTCGTAAAATTTTGTTCAAAATGGTAATTAGTAGATTGCTCTTGTCATGTAGGTTAGGTTTTATTTAAATAAATGTGCTTTTGATCGAATTACAGCTTTGCTGGTATATTTTGTTATAAAGAATGATAATTATTTAATTACATCCTGCGTCAGGCAACCAGGAACGTCGTTTATAAGGCGTTGATTTGAATGTGATTATCTGAAATGGATACTCTGTATTTGTAAAAATGTTAAATACTGTTACCGTGGCCTTTTTAATTGTTGTACATTTCTTGAAATAAAAAAAAATATTTGTGTGCTTAAATCCCTTAGTATCATATTTATTTTTATGTACATATTTGAAACCACCGTGTGTTTCAATATGTTTTAGTGTAAACATATGAGACTACTTGTGCTGAAAATTACGGAAAATAAGAACCTCTTATCTTTTTTTTAATTGTCAGTTGTCCTTGTAATGTTCAAGCAAAAACTAATATTACTAATGAACCACAGTGCAAGACACAATTTTTATCCCGGTCCGAAATATAATTCAAATAAAAAGAATGTATCTAAAAATCTTGACTGGCACTGGTACTGGTGCATATTATAAAACTCCAAAAGGGATTTTTGATCGAACGATCGACTCATGATTCCGAATAGTGTATTTATAGGTTAAGAAATATTTTTTTACTATGTTTATGTGTTATTTACAATTTAATAACTTCGTGCCATATTCAGTTTCACGCATTTACTTATTGTTTCTTTTTTTCTAACATTCATGTATAAATTTGTAATTTATTTTAGATTTAACATTATGCTACTAGCTTAAACTTGTAAATAAATTAAACAATAAAGCGTATTCATAATCGGCATATTACTTTTGTGATTTATTTAAATACTCCGTCATCTTTCATAAAATTGCGCCACTCCTGTTAAGAAAATATAATTTTCCATACAAAATAAAGCCAGATTTGAGGAAAATGGGAGGTAGATAAGAAGTTTCAACATGTACGCCGAAGAATGTTGAAAAATATTAATAATAATAATAATAATAATAATAATAATAATAATAATAATAATAATAAACTCCTTTATTTCAAATCGTAATTACAAGTAACAAGTAACACAAAATGAAATGACGTCATAAGAACACACAAAAAAAACATTTAACAAAAACCAAAAAAAAACTAATTATTTACTAAGCATTAATAAAATCTCCCAACGTGTAAGGCTCCAAATTTATTAGCATTTTTTAAATCTCAATCTTAAATAGCTTTTGTGAACTAATTTCCTTTATTTTATTAGGCAGAGCATTAAAAAGCCTTAGACACATATAATGTGGGCACTTTTCGGTGAGCGTCAGTCTATGTATGGGGTAACTAACATTCAATGTTCTTGTCTTATATCCATGAGCCTTCGGCCTTAGATCAAATAGGTCTTTAGTTTTAAAGAAAAACATTAAACACTCATAAATATATACAGCCCAAAATGTCATTACGTCAAGGCTTCTAAAAACATTTCTACAGGTTTTATTATATTCCATCTTTCTAATAATTCTTATTATTCGCTTCTGAACAACAAAGATGTCCTGCGCTAAGCTGTGTCTTCCCCAAAAAATAATGCCGAATTTTAAAACAGATTCAAAATTTGAATAATACATAATCCTAAGAGTGCTCTCTTTCATATACCTGCCAAGAACCCTAATTCCATAACAAATTGTGTTAAGCTTTTTTTTTACAGTATATATTTGAAAAGACCAATCAAAATATTCATTTATATAAATTCCTAAAAACTTTGCATCTTCAGGAAAAAATAGTTCTTTATTATTGATATCTATAACAGGTGGCTTTAAGACTGTTTTGTTCTAAAAAGTAAGATATTTGTTTTGTCCTTGTTCAAAATTAATTTATTTTTTTCGAACCATTCTGTTGCAAGTGTAAAAAAATAATTGGCCTTTGTTATAATGTCTCGTATGTCTTTACTGCCAACAATTAGATTAGTATCATCGGCATACTTAACACTATGTTGATGCGGTTGGCTGGTTATAAGAGATAGGTCATTGACAAATAGTATGAATAGGATTGGTCCCAAAATACTTCCCTGTGCTATTCCTATATTATTGGACATTATGTCTGATTTATAAGTGTTCCCTCCCTTTGCGATTGCTACCGTTTGCTTTCTATCATTCACTTATGATATAAACCATTTTTTTACAATTCCCCTTATTCCATATGTTTCTAACCTTTTAATAAGCAGCTCCCTATCCAGACAGTCATAGGCCTTGGACAAATCCAAAAGCATTCCCAGCGCCAACTCGTCCTTCTCAAGCTGTTCTATGATAAACTGCAAAAATTGAAAAATGGCGGTTTGGGTCGATCTTCCCTTGATAAAACCATGTTGACATGAATTAAATAAATTGCAGTCTCTCACAAAACTAACTAATCTGGTACTCATCGCTAACTCAAAAACCTTTGAAAATCCGGGCAACAGGCTTATAGGCCTATAATTGTCAAGAACTTCGGGATCTACCTTTGATTTGTTTGATTAGTGCAATTTTCAAATTTTCTGGAAAAATACCATACGCAAATGAGTTATTTATCACATAGCCCAAAACATCCTGCAATTTAAAAACGGACAATTTTATCATACTAGTTGGAATATCATCAATTCCGCTACTATGTTTGTTTTTAATATCTTTTGCTATTTTACAAATTTCGTCCGGTGTTATCGGAGTAAAAACGATTTTTCATTTTGTAACATATCAGAAGTAAAAGGTATATTGACCAAATTAGTCAGAAGTTTTGGAATAACAGAAAGTAAATGTTCATTATACTCTTTTGCAATTAATACAGGATCCCCCCTCTAAACCAATTTCTGAAAATTTCTTATCTTTTCCATTCATTTCATTGCATATAGTCCACATGCATTTTGTTTTGTTGTCTGAATTTTTTACCCTGGCCTCATATTTTTCTGCACGCGATTTGATTAAAATTTGGTCATATATTTTTTTCTTCAAACGTCAGTAAATCCGTCATTACTCGACTGTGTAGGCGGCCGTGAAGTTTCGTTTTTCCTCCGCCGGAGCTTTACTTTTCACTTTTCCGCCGGCGGAGGTAAAAGTGTTGTCATAGCAACATAGATACAATACCAACAGACAACAAAATAAGCGTCAACAACTCAAAATTTATTAAACTACAATTTGTATTTATCACTCAATTTGTGACTGCATTTCTAAAAATCACTAATTTAGGAACAAATTGGTTATTATTTAATCGAACTTACTCAATAACTGCTTATCAATACGGAATTAAAACGCAATCGGAGATCTTAAAAAATAATTATTGTTGACAGTGTTCACTGACAGCTTTATGTTACGTTATATTCACCGACACCGGTCTAAGCAAGGCCACCTACGACCGTGGTCTAAGCCGCCTTGCGAACCCATTTATCTTTAATAATAATTAGATATTATTACTATTAAAAACAGATGTTTTTGCATTAATTTGTCGACATTTGAAGAAAAAACAGCATATTTTATTTGGAGGAAAAGTTACTTTTCATGGCTTGCTCTCTATTACCAGCCTCACTCCGTTCGGCTGTTAAACACGAGCGCGCCATGAAAAGTATCACTTTTCCTCCATATAAAATAATATACTATTTTTCCACTGTCATAACTTTTCTTATACATTTGATTGTGCCTTGACAATGGCAAAAAAATATCTAACCTTCGCTTACATTCTACAAGTTGCGGGCCATCTGGTTTAATTACATTGGGTTTTTACCACTTAGTTTCAGAGGGAAATGCTGATTCAATATAACTTTAAAACTACTAATAAAGACATTCCATTGTTTGTTAATATCTCTTTTTTCAACATCATAAACCGCTAACCAGTCTTGCTCTCGTAAACTACCCAGAAAATCATTTTTATTTTCCTCTGAAAAGACGCGTTTGTGTCTTAATTCCTTATTTTTATCTTGATCAGTTTTAAAAATAATTTTCTGTGCAGTATGGTCCGAAATGAAATGCTCAAACGCTCTAGCTTGTAAAAAATCTGAGTTTGTGAATATATTGTCTATGCAAGAAGCACTCATTCTGGTAATACGAGTGTTTTCAAAAATGGTTTGAACTAAATTAAAGGATTTCATTAGTGAAAGAAGTTCTATTCCTGTTTTATTTTCTTTGAGCATTTCAATATTTAAATTGCCTACTATAAAAATTAATTTGTTTTCATAAAAAATACTAACTAAAAGTTTTTCAATTTTGTCCAGAAAAATGTTCAAATTGCCGGAAGGTGGTCTATAAATTGATGCTATCAAAACCTGTACCTTACCAATTTCACATTCTACAACACATTCAAAGACGCCACTTAAGGACAGCTTATTTAGCTTTGTTCGAACTTTACATTTCACTCCATTTTTAACGTACACTGCCGAACCTCCAAAACCATTCGTACGACAAAACATGGATATTAATTTAAAATCTTTTTTCTCCGATTGACAGCAAATATTAATTTTGCAGACACATATCAATCAGCAAAGTATTACTTTTCCTGTCCAGGCAGCAAAGTAAGTATTTTGCTGCCTAGGCAGCAAAGTGATTAGTCTCCATGGGAATAAAACGTTTGACATAAGTTGTCAAACTGTAATTATTATGGACATATACATTTCCATAGCAACCAACCGTTCCAACAATTGCGATTTCTATCAAATTTTGTCTTAATTTATCACTACAGGAAAAATAAAAAGATTGTGGGAATTGTAATAATTTGCAAATATACAATATACATATATCATTATAAACAATCGGAGAAAGAATTATATGTTCAACTCGGCAGCAAAGTAGATTGACTGCCTTAGCTGAATTCCTAGCCTCGCTACGCTCGGCTATGAACTATCAGCCGCGGCAGTCAATCTACTACTTTGCTGCCTAGTAAAACAAATAACTATTATTCCCAGGTTTTTAAGCTGATCGTCTGTTTTCCAATGTTCAGTAATACAAAGTACATTACAGTCATTATGCGCCTTCACCATTTCGTTTATCCTGTCAACTGCATTTCCTATTGACTGCAGGTTTTGATGTATAATACTTTTTGTATTCTTTATACTACTGACGTGTTTGTTATGTGCTAGTTTATTCATAAAAAAGAAGTAGCTGAATAATTAATATGGCTTTGATATTGTGCAAGTCTTTTTTTATACATTGGACACTGAACATCTCGTGCAGAATGCTGGCTTAACTCAGGGTCAAATTTCATTTTAGCACAATTTGGGCATCTAAACACTTCCTTCTCACAGTCCTTGCCAAAATGCTCACCACCACATTTGTGACAGCATTGCTTTTCCTTACAATATTTAGCCACATGACCAAAACCTGAGCATTGAAAACAAATAGGTAGATTAAAATGCTCTTGAACATTTACTTTAATGAGGTCAAAATTAACTTTTTCTTTTTTAAGGAACCATTTTGATATTTCTGGGGGTGCCTGTAAAATCCAGTTTTCCCTATTTGGGTTTCTACATTGTTTTTTAGCAATAAATGAAATTTTTTCAGTGACACTGTAGCCTAGTTCATCTTCTATTTCATTATTTAATCTGATAAGGTCGTTTAAAAACTCTTCTTTTGGTATACCTTTTTCTATGCCTGTAACCATAAACATTGGGTCAGTATTTTGCGACTCTTTAACTTTTATATGATTTTTATTATTTAAGTGATAACAGTTTCAAGTTTTTTCGTTATTTTTGAGGTGGTCCATTTTTCTATTTCAGGGTTATTGCGATTCTGTAAGTCTTCCTTATTTTTTACAGTGCTTACTGAGGCATATGTTCTAGGCTTTTCGGTAACCCCTGGTATGTTTTTAAAGGTTGTCTGCGTGTCAGGGTAGCAATTTTCCTTATATCTTAAAGCTAAATTTTATTTTTCTAAAAGTCCAATTTTATATATTAACAATGTTAAACATTTATTAATGCTATTACCCGTTGTTAAGCAATGCTTTTCTTCTTTTATACAAAACTGTCCTTCAGGTTTGTTTGCTGTTTTTTGTATAATATCTAAGGCCGAGAACACCTCAAAAATTACCTTGTCTGTTGATAATATTGGTTGATTGTCTTGTAATGTTTTATTATCATTTATAACTTCTTGTGAAATAATGTGGGGTTGTAAGTCTCTTCAGTGTATAATATAAGACGCTTTCTTTAAGTCGCCGGTTTAGTGTCGTCTTTGTCATTTTCCGTAAGTAAGAAAAGGATACATTGCCAGCCGGTGCCTCACCGATAAATAAAATGAAGCACCAATATATTATTTTATATTTTTTATATACATACAATGGTATGATATAAACTGCAAAGACTTCAAATCCACATAATAATTTCAAGTGCAATACATATGTGTCAGCGTCTCCTCGTTGCTTAAATGTTAGGATAGAATCAGTAAAAACAAACAAATAATATACAAATAGTTTATTGAAAGCATAAATACACGAGGAAAGTTTATAATAAAACTGTACTGCGATGCAAATATAATATAGGCCGTATAGGGAATCCAAGAGCAGCGTGTAGGTATAACAAATGTATTCAACAATATGGGATGCTACAAAATTAAAATTGGCAGGTAGTGCTAGTATAAAAAACGAGAATATACAATATTCAATAAACTTAAGTAAAACAAGAAACGGGGTAATTTAACCTCGAAGCAAATCAGGTAGATTTAAAGGACGTAAGTGAGAATTACCAAAAAGGTATCGATGGTAATAATTTATGCCGCCCTGTATTCATTAGGTTTAAACTACAAACATAGGAGATACCTTTAATTTTTTATTTCATCAACAACGTCAAGCTAACAATGATTTATAAAAATGGAGTAATATTAAGTGAAATAAATATGAATAGTACAATTATTACAATTATGAACATTATTAACAAAATTTGGATAAATGTTTTCTCGTTTTTTCTCAATTTGTATGGAATGTTCCTCCATAAAATATCGGCTCAAGTTTCTTTTAGCGGAAATCGGCTCCAAAAAATATCGTTCTATAAGACGATTCTACATACTATCACAAAAATAAAGTTTCTTTTCTTCGCAAATGTTTTGTTTTCCAGAAAATTAGATTTTTCTTTATATGATAATTTAACTAAAACTTGTATTTGGATAATTTTCTCATTATTTTTTAATCAGTTATGCAAGAAATATTTGTTTCTTTAGTATAGAGCAACCTCCCCAAATACAAAATCAAAAAAATTCTGCGGAAACGCATCATTTTCATTTTTTTCGACTCTAGAATAACTGAAATCAGTTACATGAAAACATGTTTCTGTTTTGCATTCAAAATATTTTTCTAAACATAATACCGCAAAAAACTTCTTGCGGAAATAAGTCATTTTAATTTTTTGAGGTAGTTTGGGCTAGCTCTGGTTAGTTTGGGTGAGTTCCGTCTCGTTTAAGCCACTACGCACTTGCGTGAAAAAAGGCTTGCACGAAGCTTTGGTTAGTTTGGGTTAGTTTCGTCTCGTTTAAATCACTACGCACTACGCAAGCCTTTCTTCACGCAAGCCTAGGCGAAACAATTTCGGTTAGCTTGGGTTAGCTTTGGTTAGTTTGGGTTAGCTTTAGTTAGTTTGGGTTAACTTTGGTTAGTTTAGGTTAGCTTTGGTTAACTTGCGTGAACAAAGGCTTTTCTCTATCAAAAAATGAAAATGACGAATTTCCGCAAGGATATTTTTGTGTGTTTATGTTTAGAAGAATGTGTGAAATGTGAAACAAAAATATGCATTCATGTAACTGATTTCAGTTATTCTAAAGGTTATAATATTCTATTAAGAAATAAAAAAATGATATATTTCCGCAACAAGTTTTTCATGTGTTTATGTATAGAAAAGTGTTTAGAAGGTTAAATAGAAATATATTTTTATATAACTGGTTTCAGTTATTCTAAAGTTGGAAAAATGATAATAATGCATTTCCGCAGAAAAAAAATCCATTTTGCGTTTAGGGAGGCTTTCATAGATCGAAAAAATATATAACTGGTTTCAGCTAAGAGAAATTTTACCGCAGATTTTTTTCTAATGAATTTCCGCTCTTTTTTTTTTTTTTGATAGTTAGATTGATGTATTTGCGGCGAAAAATATTGATTGTTCTGCGTTGAGAATGGTAGTCTAATGCCAAAAATGAAATTAATTTCTTCCTAACGGATTTCCGCTAAACGAAACTTGACCCAAAATCTCCATCTCTAACCAAGTTTTCTGTTACTCTTGTATGTACTGCAGGAGACTTCTGGCTTCCTTATATTGTTGACGCTCTCGGCTACATAACTTTCCGCAATAGTTGCAGATTTCCATCCCCCATGTCGCATGAGAGCTAAGACATCAACTCCAGTATTTGCTAATAAAGTGACCGACGTTCTTCTAAGGGAGTGTCCAGTATACTGCTTAAAATTCTTCAGAAGTTCAGAAGTTTAGCAATTTTACTTGGAATTGAAAAAATCGTGTTTTTCCCGACAGGCTGATTTAAGCACTTTCCATTTTGATATCGCATGAAGAAGCGAGGATTAAAATTCGTCATATGAGATTACGATTTTGGCATTGATATACGATCAATGTAATTTTGAACTATTTTGAAATAACAAACCTTCTCATTGTCACTTTTAGTCACTGTAAATTTACGTGCCATTCCATTTTTGGAATCAGGAATAGTAACAATTATAACTTCATGCCTTAATTCAACATTGTTCATTTTCATTACACAGAGTTCGTTAGAACGGCACGCTCCAGCCATTCCCATTATCATTACAGCCTTCATCATTAAATAAATATCATCGGGGGCTTCAAACAGGAACTTATTCACATTTTCCCTGTCAAACACATTGGATTTTTTAGGTTTATACCCGTCATTTCTTCTTTTTAAAAATGCTCGAAGTTTAGGATACTTGGAAATATCTATGTTTTCCTCTATGAAAAGGGTGGACTTCAACATGGAATATTCACACCATAAGCTTGATGGAGACTTATTTACAGCAGATTTTTCGTGAAAGTACGCCAAAAGCACGGTTTCTGAAACTACAGTAGAAGTCTTTGTTTGGCACCATTTCTTGAAGTATTGATACATCATCTCATCATATCTCTTCCTCGATATTTCTGGCAGCAGTGACAGACAAGCCATATTTGCTGATTCTTCTATATCCATTTGGCTATTATACAAATCAATAATTTCAATTTTTCACAATTTTTAATAATAAACTGTCAGCTTAACGTTATTGATAAAATAAGAATGTTTATGACGCTATAGAAACCGGCCAGAGCTGTCTTCATAATTTCATGCGAAAAGTATCGAATTAAATTAATAAAAATCCAAGAATAAATTCTGCAGGGAGGAGAAAACATCTTATATACTCCACGGGATGTAAGTACATTTAATAGTCTCGAACTATATTGTCAGCCCTCGCTATTGCTCGGGCACAAAATCGTCCTCGACTAGTAAATGTCACTTACATCCCTTATAGTATAAATAACTACTTCGACCTCCTGCACCCTTGGCGCAACTAACCGTAACCATAGAACCTCAAAATGTTGGCACTTTCTCCGGATTTTCAGCTATAACTCCTTTTCTCTATGTCCTAGCCTATGTTCGCCTATGTATGACTCTATTAGGAGAGCGCTCTTGATACAATCACGGCTTCCGAAGATCTGACATCAGCCAAACCATATATGTAACGCGTGTCTGTCGACACCTCATTTGTAAACTCAACCATTCATTTTCAAAAAAACAATGCTCAGATATTTTAAACACCAAATTAATAAGACGCGAAGACCTGAATATAAAATCTGAACTATCAAAGTAAATGACAACAGAATTAATAATTCTCACAGCCTACTTATGAGACAATGATAAGTAATAATTCTTTTTTAATGAAGTAATAGGTTTCAAATTTTCTGCACGCTTTTATATAATACCCGTATCATATTCAACGGGTCCAAGCGTTACTTCACAGACTCCTTTGCGAGCTAATTTGTGTCATTGTTTTCTGGAGAAAATTGCTTATAATCCCTTGTTTGGCCATGAAATAATGTTTACAGGTACAAAAAATTATACACATCAATTAAATATACAATATACTTAATATTTATATATGCAGGGACTCCAAGTCGTTTACTTTACTAAGTTAGTTTAAAAAAGTAAAAAATGAGAAATTTTTCAGATTTTTGACAAACTGTAGCTCGCTTAGGTTTCAATTTAGGAAAAAACTTTTCATATGAAAGTTGTTTGGCTTTTTATTCCCTTTGAAATTGAATATAGAATAGTTTTTGCTAGGACATAGAGAAAAGGAGTTATAGCTGAAAATCCGGAAAAAGTGCCAAAATTTTGAGGTTTTATGGTTACAGTTAGTTACGCCAAGGGTGCAGGAGGTCGAAAACTTGGTTTCTACATACTTTCGACAATATATACAAGATAAAAAAATAAAATCTTCTACCTGATTTGCTTACGACGCCATTATTGGACTAATAAGGCTCAACAGTACCAAAAATGTAAAATTTCTGAAAAAAGTAAAATAAAACTTTTTAGAATCGTTTTATGGTTAAGTTCATCAAAATGATATGTGACAGAGTTCGACTTTTGAAGTCTGATCTGGCAAGCTGTCAGGCACTCTCTCCGAATCCACTTTAAAAAATATGAAAAATGTTTCGAAAAATTAACTGATTGGGTTGGGTCTCTGGTAGTAATCAGAAACAAAATGTATTTTGTTCCCGATAATACTACTGAATGTTGTGTTTCTTGGTCTATATAAGTATTATATAATTTACAAAGCACAAAGCAAAATTCCAAGACCATAAACATACTTGATATCGGATCTAATTAAAGATCAAGCTCCTATATCATTTTTATAGCCTTCCGAAAAGGCAAGTACATATCAAAATCAGTTTTTTGAAACCTCTTCAGATTTTTTAAAGTTCGAGCAGCACAGCCTGCAGGACCCTAAAAACGATTTAACAACTTACCGCTTATATACAACATTATAATAATATAGCAGAACATAGTTTTAATCTGAATTCGAGTCCGAGTCAGGTACCCAGTCAGCCGGTGGGACGGAGACGGACTTGATAAGTCGGGACCAGTCGCGTATTTAGGCTAACTCCAACCGCGCCCGTCAATGTTGTTTACGTTTGTTCACTTAACGCATTTGTATGAGACTTTTCGAGACAAGCGGGAATGTGAACGCCTAGCTCAGATGGTAAGGCTCTCGCGTTTAGAATGCGAAGTATTTGGTTCGACGCCCGGCGCTTGCAAGTATTTTTTCATTTTTTTTTTTTGATTAGTTAGTTTTTTTTTTTCGCATGCATTGGATTAGTTGTTAGTTTTTGTTGGTTGCGCCCCGCAGCGACCGGAGGGCATTGCATGAATACAAATGCGGGAAGTGAAAAAACGTAAATAACATTGACGGGCGGGGCTAGCGTAATACACATGCTTATCTAGCCAATCAGGCGGCGTTATTTAACTGGGATTCTGTAACGCGGAGGCTTCCTAAATACGCGAACCGGTCACAGGTGGCACCATAACATTAACATGTCTCACATTTTCTTTGGTGATATTTTAAGACACAGAAATAGTCTGGCTTAATAGGTTAAACGCATGTATGGAAAGTTTAATTTAAATCTTCAATTCCTACTACATGGAATAGTGCAGAGACTATAAGACCAATATTAGAGAAAATTTCGACGGTGCATTTAGTGCAGATGTGTAGATATGTTTGGTGTTTCTCTTGTTGAATCCAAAATCCAACTACCCCCATCTCTTCCGAGCGATTTTGTCGATAGGCAAGTTAAATGAAAGATGAAATAAGATCGCTATTAAAGACGACACCGATGCTTCCAGTTCTATTGTTAATTTTGTAAGGTGTTTTTATTCAGTTTGTGCATCTCTAGAAAGCTCATAGATTTGGACTGAACATTGGTGTGTGCATTACACAAGTCGGTGTATTCAGATCATCGGAGTCCGATGTCCCGAACCAACAGTATAGGACCGATGTGCTCAAAGGATAATTTATGGCAAAGTAGTGTATCGATGAGAGCGTCCTCTCGAAGGAGGTAACATACCTCCTTCGGGAGGCTCCGCTCTCATGTTGGAATAAAGTCTTGCCTCCCTGTAGAATCCTAATACATTTCCTACCCTTGCCTGCCTTAAAGCTACAGACATAAGACATAAGTGTTTCACCGAAGGTCCCTCCTCCGGAAGGGTTCTCTCTCAAGGATGAAATAATAGTTTGCCTCCCTGTAAAACCCTTATAAAATTCTCAGCCAAGGCAACATTCCGCCTACTGAGTACATGTAACCTTCAGATTGTATCCCCCTTGAAAACCTTATTATAAAACTAGCAATTTGTGATGTTCCAAGTCAATTCAAAATTTATAAAGTTTTACTAGTTCCAAAGTAATGTAATCGAAAGAAAATAATTTAAATTTAGAAGAAAACATTGAAAAATGTGATATGATGTTACAAAATTTAACGATTGCTTGGGAATATTTCAATCACAAACAGATTGTAATGTGGAGCTACCAGTGTAGAAACATCAAAAACTCAATAATTTAGCTCATGTATCAATTAAAAATCCTATTGAATCCTTAGCGCGCCCCGGGACTAAAATTTGAAGGTCGCGACAGGGCGAGAGGGCACGAAAAAGCGTTACGATCGACACGGCGAGAGGGCACGAAATAGCGTTACGATATTTTAGTGTGATATCCTTGTCAGTTTACAAGCAAAAAATATGCGATTTGCTCCATTATCTTGTCAAGACATAAGCGAAACTTTTATGAAGAATATTTTTTTTTCATTTAGGCCTTCCCTTTTTGTTAATTTTTTGTAAAAAGTCAATGGTTTGCCTTGTCTTTTTAGGGATAGTTCCACCTGATAGTGGAAGCTATCCGCCGACATAAACGTGTGGCTGGGCTCGAAATAATTAATGTTAATTTCATTAGCAGTGAGTGATATCGCTTGAATTAACTAAGTAAATAAGAAAACTTGCAAAATACCAGCATTTGTTTTGGCTCGAACAGTTGTCGGATTGGTGAGTGACAGATTTGGAATCTCTATGTTTTCTGAAAAACGCGAGTAGAGAGCTATAGACGGACTCAATTCTCCCCCCTCCACTTCTTAACAAATCAGTGGAACAAATAGAACGTATACCTTTTTCTCTCTAGATATTGGAAAGCGATATTGCAACATTATTTGATAAAGAAAATGGCTGTGTTTTTAGTTCTTATTTACCGAAAAGGGGTGCTGAAATTATTACCAAAGAAGTTGCTGAAATTATCAATAACTCTAACGAAAAACATAAATTAACTTATTTAGGGCAAAGTGAACCCGCATACTCCGGTGCCAAAACACGTTCTCTTGTAAGGTTTGATAATCTGGAATAATTACAATATCTTCGAACTGTAATAGTTTTAAAAGTTTGATTAAATTTTATTATAATACATTATCAGAATGCTGACACGTTGTTTTCTTTTTCACAGAGGGCAATATGACCAATTTTATAAATAATGAAAGTCAAGTTTCATACATTAAAAGTTTAGCAGTACTGCTAAGAAATATGCGTGAAGATATTATCACGTATTTGAGAGAGTGTGTTGCCGATGCGAACGATGAAAAATATGCCAAGCACCTGAAGGACGCATTAAATTTTTGTATTGGTGCACACGTGTGTGAGAAGTTTGTTTATGGTTACATTGACCTGCACACATTTTGCAGTCAAATGCTTGAGGAGGATTTGAAGCTATTGGTAATTGAAATCCCACAAGTTCCCAAGGACCTCATTGAGAAATATTGTCTTTACGAAGATGCAGAAGTTACATCAGTTTGATGGAACCCAAGCTTACAACACACCTCGAGAGAAATATGTTCTACGCGAATATCGAGTGGCAGCATCAAAAATGGACAAGAAAACACATTTACCACATTCTTGTAACTTTGTAAGACCAAACAAAACATTGTTTTCAACATTCTTATAAGTCAGATATTGTTTAAATATATATTATTTTTAAACACGTGTAAAGTATAGGGGTTATAAATAAAAAACTTTTCTTGTAATATTTTTGTTTTTCATTTAATATATATCTATTAGTACAAAACTTGTATCCAATAATTCTGGGAAACTATTTTGGTGACAGGTTTCTACTTGCGTATAAATATAATCGATTTCGAGTGAAAAAGTTGGTGTTTATGGTCTAATACACTAGAAAAACAATGATAGTCCCTTTCCCCCCATGTAACTGTTGTCATATTCTTATTTTCCTAGCTGCAATCATATTATTGACCTTCTTCTCAATTATCAACAATATTTTCATGTTTTTTTTCATTCTCTTTTCCAAATTAGTTATTTCCCCAACAATATTTTCTTTTCGTGCATCATAGTATTTTCTTTTATTTTCAAATGTGTCCATTCTGTCATCAACACTTATCAAATTTTTATTACAAGCTTCAGATATTTTGTTGATTGTTTCTGTTAACTCTATGTGCAATTTATGGATTTCCTCACATACAT
>MU183716.1:0-24234 GCA_016904865.1 Pissodes strobi
TGCGCCCAAAGTGGGGTGCCAAATTAACGTGTTGTCATATTTCTTTCCATAAACAGAATGATATAATTATAAAAAAAAATTTAAAACGGTTTTACATACGCCAAATTGTTGCGCCCAACGTGGGATGCCAAATTAACGTGTTGTCATATTTATTTCAATAAACAGTATGATGTAATTATAAAAAATGTAAAACGGTTTTACATACGCCAAATTGTTGCGCCCAACATGGGGTGCCAAATTAACGTGTTGTCATCTTTCTTTCAATAAACAGAATGATGTAATTATAAAAAAATGTAAAACGGTTTTACATACGCCAAATTGTTGCGCCCAACATGGGGTGCCAAATTAACGTGTTGTCATCTTTCTTTCAATAAACAGAATGATATAATTATAAAAAAATGTAAAACGGTTTTACATACGCCAAACTGTTGCGCCCAACATGGGGTGCCAAATTAACGTGTTGTCATCTTTCTTTCAATAAACAGAATGATGTAATTATAAAAAAATGTAAAACGGTTTTACATACGCCAAATTGTTGCGCCCAACATGGGGTGCCAAATTAACGTGTTGTCATCTTTCTTTCAATAAACAGAATGATGTAATTATAAAAAAATGTAAAAAGGTTTTACCTACGCCAAATTGTTGCGCCCAACGTGGGATGCCAAATTAACGTGTTGTCATATTTCTTTCAATAAACAGAATGATATAATTATAAAAAAAATGTAAAACGGTTTTACATACGCCAAATTGTTGCGCCCAACGTGGGGTGCCAAATAAACGTGTTGTTATATTTCTTTCAATAAACAGAATGATATAAAAATAAAAAAAGATGTAAAACGGTTTTACATACGGCAAATTGTGCGCCCAACGTGGGGTGTCAAATTAACGTGTTGTCATATTTCTTTCAATAAACAAAATGATATAATTACAAAAAAATGTAAAACGGTTTTACATACGCCAAATTGTTGCGCCCAACATGGGGTGCCAAATTAACGTGTTGCCATATTTCTTTCAATAAATAGAATGATATATATATAAAAAAAATGTAAAACTGTTTTACATACGCCAAATTGTTGCGCCCAACGTGGGGTGCCAAATTGCTGCGCGTAAAACCATTTTAAATGAGTTAGCAATATCAAAATAAATAATTGACCCACTCCCACGCCGACTGGCACATGTTACGCTGGCCGCATCCTTAAGAGTAGGTAACAACTTGTTTATTTTATATTGCTATCTCATTTAAATTTACGCCAACAAAAACAAAGGATGATGATATGATTAAAAAATTTGCGAAATTTTTAAATAAGGTATAAATACAGGGCACAATCCCAGACAAGTGGCTCAAATCAGAATTTATACCATTTCCTAAGAAACTAGACTATCGACTTCGAGTCGTCTTATGAGTCATCCGTTGAAAATCTTATTAAAAGTTACACAGAGCAGAATATACAGTAAATGCGAGGAACAACTTGATATTCTCATTAATAGTTCTACTTCAAAAATGCCGAAAATACAACAAAACCTTATATGCATGCTCCATTGACTTTCAAAGAGCCTTTGATCGCGTACAACACCTGAAACTACTATAAGGACTGTCGAAAGTCTTGATAGCAAGGATATCAGAATAATGAAAATTCTATATTGGAATCAAAGAGCAATGGTGACAGTCAGCGATGTAGAAACGAACGGGGGGTCAGACAAGGCTGCGTGCTATCACCGATGCGTTTCAATATATGCTCCCAAGTTGCCTTCAGGAAAGTTCTATATCGCGCAAAAAAGAGGGTATAAGGATTGGTGGCGAAATCGTCAGTACAGTGAGGTACGCCGACGATACGGTAGAAACTATGTGGATGAATCTACACTAATGGGACTCAATATCAATACCGACAAGACCAAAACAATGATAATATCCAAATTTCCAACAGACGACGCGCAATTAATGGCCAATGGGCAGCAAATAGACAGGGTCCAAAAATATAATATAATAATAAATATAATATTTGGGAGCATTCATCGACTCAGAGCTAAATCAGGACAACAAAATTCGTGTTAGAATAATTGAACTAGCAAGAGCAGCGTTTTTAAAATTCCGGTCTGTCATTAGAAACAAACACTTAAACCTGCCACTCCGATTAAGGTTTATGGAATGCTACGTCTGGTCTCAGCTGATGTACTGTGTCGAAACATAGACACTAAAAGCCCAAATTACAAAAAGGATTGAAGCCTTGAACTTTGGATATACAGACGTATGCTTAATATACCGTGGACTGACAAAATAACCAACGAAGAACCACTCAGAAGAATAGGCGGGTTCAGTCAGCATAGTCCAGTGCAATCTGCATCTTAGCCGCGCTGCGACGGCAGTTCTCTGTCGCCACCTAGACGAAACGCAGAATGCACTGGCCTTGATCCACGAACCCTGGGTGGTGAAATCCAGGGTAACTGGACTAACCAGACTAAGTGGACGCATTTTTAGTTTACCCACAACACAAAGACCGATAACTGCAATATATGTACCTTAGAACATTAAGGCCCAGCCTTTATATCACTTGTCCATTGCTGAACTAACGGCCGTGAAGATGGAATATGTATTGGCCGGCAAAACTAACTTTGTAGTCTTAGCTACAGTGTACCTCCCCCAGGACTCGGCAACACTGCCACCCACGAGGGAAATGGAGGACCTGATAGCACACTGCCAGAACCAGAAATGGGAGGTCATTTTAGTTAGGCTGTGACGCACACGCATACCATGTGACCTGGGGCAACGGAGACAACAATGCTAGAGTTAAATCACTTTATGATTACATTACAGGTAGCAATCTCAACATTTCCAACAGAGGTACTGCACCAACCTTTATTAACTCCAGAAGTCAAACCATAATTGATATAACACTTGCCTCGGCGGGCATACCTCAATCAGTCATAAAATGACATGTCTCTGACAAAGTCACCATGTCAGATCATCGCTGGCATCGTCGAGAACCTAAGGGAAGTTGAGGGGAATACGAATACGCCTAAAGACAATGACGGCCTGGAAAGTCGTATGCTAGGCCTACAGACCGCCATAACTAAAGCTTTTGAAAAATCTTGCCCTCTTGAGGCATCACATCTGACAGCCAGATGGTGGAACAAAGAGCTGGGAGAACTCAAGAGGACAGCGAGAAAATCTTTTAACAGAGCAAAAAGAACCAGAACTCAAGCCGACTGGGAGCAATGCAGCACCAATCTGCGGAAAACTAGTAAGAAAAAAATAGAGAGAGGCTTGAAGAGCCTACTGTGAGGAGATCGAAGATCACTCACAGACTGCACGACTCTACAAAGTCTTCGCAAAAGACAAAGATCGCGAGCTAGGTCTACTAACAAGGGAGGACGGCACTAAGACCGCTAACCTACAAGAGAGTCTTGAACTGCTTATGCAGGCCCATTTCCCTGGTTCATCGGCAACAGACGTCAGGAAGTAGTCAGACGTGACAAACTTTCAACCTACTGATTTGTACTGGCAAGGTGCCAACCATTAAATAGTCAGTGAAGACAAAATACGATGGGCAATACTAAGCTTCTCACTCTTCAAATCGCCAGGTACTAACGGCATCCGTCCGGCTCTACTACAGTGGGGCTTGGACGAGTTACTGCCGCACTTGGTACAGGTGTTCTAGGCATGCCTAGCGCTGCGTTACATCCCAAAGGCATGGAGAGTAGTAGTGTTCAAAAGCAGAAAGGATGGATTACACTGTCCCCAAAGCCTACCGACCATACAGCCTAACACCATTTGTGCTAAAAATTCTGGAGAGGCTGTGTGAGCGATATTTTAGGGACTGCGCACTGGTCAATTGACCGCTGCATCCCAACCAACATGCGTACACTACGGGAAGATCGACCGACACAGCCTTCCATTCAGCAGTGAGTCGGATCGAGATATCGCTGAACAATAGTGAGTCCACCTTAGGTATATTTATTGATATTGGGAGTGCGTTGGATAAAACCACCTTTGGAAAAATCAATGCTGCCTTAACGAACAGGGGCGTCCCTCCTGCTGTCAGTGGGTGGATTTTCAACATGCTCTCAAAGAGAGGCGTGCAAATAAGGTGGAAGACACTGTAGTGAGAGGTATCGTTGCCAGAGGCGTTCTGTTGTCACTGCTATGGAACCTTGTTCTCGACAGCCTCTTGCAGCGCTTCTCCTCCTTTTTCACCAGAACAAGGAGGACGGAGCCACTACGGCCTCCGACCCTCCTAAACATACAACTAAATTTTGCATCTGAGGTAAAATACCTTGAGGTCACCTTCAATGCTAAATTATCCTGGAATCTTCATTTAGAACGAAGACTAAAATCTCTAATGAACAGTGCCGCATGACCGTGGGTAAAACCTAGGGGATGAAAGCCAGGGTCATAATGTGGATCTATAGTGTCATCATAAGACCTATGATTGCCTATTGAGCCGTAGTTTGATGGCTCAAGAGCCAATAAAGAAAGCAATGCTTAAGCTCAGTCAGGTACAGGGAACTGCCTGCCAAACTATAACGGGAGCTATGAGAACAACCCCAACCAGAGCCATGGAAGAAGTAAGAATAGGTCGTGAAAGAAAACTCATGAGAATAATAAAACTGAGCAAAACCCCATATCTCGGACATATACTACGAAATGATTAATACTACCTTCAGCAAATAATAATGCAAGGTAGAGTGGACGGAAAGAAAGGCATTTGATGAAATAAGAAGTCCTGGCTTAGAAAGATTGGGGAATGGGCAACAGGTATGACGGTAGAGGAACTGTTTCACGTTGCCAAAGATAGAGAAGCAGTTGGAAAAGTGGTCGCCAACCTCCGCTAATAGAGACGGCATATGAAGAAGAAGACGATGCAATGTGTTTCTGTTCTTTAATAATTTGCCTCTTTATGCTATGCTAACCTTCGATCACTAGACCATTTAAAGAAATTTTGTGATAATGTAGGGTTTATCTCCTACTGTAGTAGGTACCGCAGTATATACCGGAAGATAATTAATGCTGCAAAAATACTATATTATAGTGAGAGGCTCTTGTCCGCTAGGGATGGGCAACAAGAGAGCTGGTCTATTGTTTGTGAGTTGTGCATCAGATCGGGTCATGGCTGTCACGAGATTGGAATTGACCCTGATGGATTGAATACATTTTATTGCAGCATCGCGGATAGTTTGACCCGAAATTTGTCGACGGCTCTTCTTCCTATCTCGTTTCTGGATTTTACTTTTTCCCCACTTACATTCATGAGGTGAAAGAGGCACTGATCAGCACAAGGAATAAAAAATCCTCCGGTGATGATGGAATCTCGGCGGAAGTCCTTTTGCGGTTGCCTTACTGGGCTTTGGATGCCCTGGCAGCAGCTCTCAATGACACCTGGTCTAATGGTGCATTTCCGTCATGCCTTATATAGGCAATTGTCATACCTCTGCGCAAAGGGGGTGAGCTCAACGAACCATCTAACTTTCGTCCTATTTCCCTGTTGGCTACCCTCTCAAAAGTTGCAAAGAGAATAATATGGAAATACCTCGAGACATATCATGTGATTTCAAGGCTCAAAGGTTACCCATGACGCCATCTTCAGTTTACAACTGCATCAATGGGGAAAAGGCGGCGGCAGCTGTGTTTTGTGATCTATCGAAGGCATTTGACTGTGTGGACCACGGAATACTGATGCCAAACCTCAAACAATATGGGTTTCGGGGATCCACTCTTGCATGGTTTGCCTCCTATCTCGGTGGTCGCAAGCAGTCAGTGATTGTGTCTGATGTGCGGTGACAGGTTGAGTGCGGAGTTCCGCGGAGGTCCGTCTTGGGACCCCTTCTCTGCTTGATCTATGTAAATGACCTTATTCAAGTTAAAACTTCAGCAAAATTTACACTCTTTGCTGACGACACCTCTGTTGTGTGGCGGAGTGAGGATACTGACCGAGTTAGAGAAAGAATCACTAATGGCATTGCGAAAACTAACATTGTAGGGTTTAAGTGTGATATGTTGGGCTTGCAGTTGGGGGACGATCCTCTTCAGGAGGCGCCGCCCGGTGACTAAGTTCCTGGGTGTTTTGATTGATGGTGAACTTCGATTTGAAGATCTCATTTTGAAGTTGAGCGGGAGGCTTTCGTCGGGATGTTTTGCAATAATTAGAAGGACGCGTTTAGAACTTGGCCTAGTGATGACTCGGACAGTCAGTATTTTGCCCATTTCGAATGGAATGGACGGATGGTATGAAATTTCATTTTGGGGTGTTAGTAGCCGACATCTGAAGAATATTTCGTTCGTTCTTCAGAAGAAGGCTTCATCGAAAATGTGAGTTAGAAAGAATCTTGCCGAACTCACTTTATATCTATAGAAATTCTTACTCTTAACTCTTTGTTTATTTTTGAAAGAGTATCACTGATATACAAGAATCGTCATGGCATGCGGGGTCCTGCCCGTCAGCAGACGGACTGCTGCATCCCGTTCCCCAACGCCTGTCAGACAGTCGATCTCCCTTTAGTGTGTGTGCTATTGTCATAAAAAAATTGGTTTTATTATTTTCGGTTTGTAACTGGTGACTATTTAGAATGTTGACACTAATATTGTAATTGGGCCTTGCTCGTTGATACATAAAATAAATAATAATTAAATAAACAAAATATACTTAAAATTTTTCGTAAGATACAAAAATCTACTAATATATCTACAAGCTGTGTAAGTCATCGTGTTGTATTATTATGCATATTTGTGATCTGTAGAATCTCGCTGCACCATTGTAAGACTCATATATAAAATAAAAACTGGCTTAATCAATTACAATAAGAACTAAGTATTTTATTCACATAGTTTTTCGTTCGACTCGCATAAAAACAAGTTTAAGTAAATATCTCTCGACTGTCGACATATTAACGTTAATGCCGAATGCGATTTGGTAACTTTAAAGCTCAACTAAAGCCACCTTTAATGGCTCCGCATTTCACAACATATCGCTAAACTCATTATTAAATGGTCAATCTAAAAAGATAAAATTAAAGAGATAGCAACCAGACCAATTCCGCTTTAATCGTCGTAAATATGTTACTTCGACTTATAACTGTATTTAAGATATTTGAGATACATATATGTTTTGTATTACGTGGGTCTGATAAATGGGATTTTGGTCTGAAGATAATCAGATGAATTATCCATTGACAAAAATTAAGTTTATTTTGTTTTGTCAGTTGGCGTGTATCTATTATTGATCTTCTTGCAATGAATGGCGGCAGAGCACATGTTCAAATAAAAACAAATGTTTTAATAATTATCATAGATTAACCCATCTATACTATCCATTGGTTATGAAACTCTTTTCTAACAGTATTCATCTGTTCGAAGATCGAGTAAGAATATATTTTAAACTCAGTTTTCGTCATGAAGGATTATCACCTGTAGAATCATTCATAATTCTAATTAATTCATAGATGCACTTTTTAAACTTTTTCAGTGATTATGCATGTTATGCTTTCTCTATTGATTTTTTTACACTTTATTAAAACTTTGTCAGCTATTTATGCTATTTTCTAATCTCTGTAATGATTTTTCTACTCAACTAATTAATTTTTTCAAATTAATTTGCATTGCGCTTTTTTCTTTAATAATTTGCGTATTTATAAAATTTTATCTTTTGATTTAAATTCTATGCTTTGTTACTTAAGTTGTTTTCTTATATCTTTAACGATTTATAATTTAACGATAAGAATTTATGTAGTCACATTTTTTTAGGTTTAGCTCTAGATTGCCATTTTTTGCAAAGCTTTTTTGATCTTCTATTTTACTCCGACCAATTTTTGTATGTTTTGTTTCACGATTTTTATTTGTTAATTATGTTTTTTTGTTACTGATTTTTCTATTTTTCTCACATTTCCTTGTGTCTAAACAATTTCATCCGTTAATAACTTTTTTTTATATGATTCGATTAACGTTGGTAGTTTGTTAATTTTGCAGTTTGTGTAGACAATTTAATTTTTAGATTTTTTTAAAATGTTTAACGATTTATTACTATTACTCTGACCAGTTTTGGTATGTTTCGATTTTCGGCTGTTATTTATTAATTATTTTTTCTTACTTTATTGATTTTTATGCTTTTACTATAACTTATTTTTCTGTCCAGACAATTTCATCTTTTTAATAAATGGCTTTTCCAATAGCTATGACGATTTATGAGTTTTATTCTAATTTTTGTCTTTTTCTTCACGAATGTTTGTTAGTTATCTATTTCTTATTTTCTTAAATGACTTCCGCTTTTCTTTCCTTTATTTGTCTAGATAATTTCCTTCCTACATGAAGGATTATTCATAATTCTAATTCATAGATGCATTTTTAAACTTTTTCAGTGATTATGCATGTTATGCTTTCTCTATTGATTTTTTTTCCACTGTATTAAAACTTTGTCAGTTACTTATGCATTTTTCTAATCTCTGTAATGATTTTTCTACTCTTCTAATTAACTTTTTAATAATTTGCCTATTTATGAAATTTTAACTTTTGATTTAAATTCTATGCTTTGTTAATTAAGTTGTTTTCTTATATCTTTAACGATTTATAATTTAACGATAAGACTTTATGTGCTCATATTTTTTAGGTTTTTAATTTAATTTAAGTTAGTTTTTTTTAGCTCTGGTTTGCCATATTTTGCAAAGCTTTTAAAGCTTCTATGAGTTTTACTCCGACTAATTTTTGTATGTGTTTCACGATTAATTATGCATTTTTCGTTGTTTTACTGATTTTTCTATTTTTCTTACATTTCTTTCTGTCTAAACAATTTCATCCTTTAATAATTTTTTTATATATTTCGACTTTCGATTCACTTTGGTAGTTTGTTAATTTTACATTTTGTGTAGACAATTAAATTTTTTCATAAAATTTTTTTTTTAGATTTTTAACGATTTATTACTATTACTCTGCCCAGTTTTGGCATGTTTCGTTTTACGGTTGTTGTTTATTAATTATTTTTTCTTCCTTTATTGATTTTTAAACTTTTAGTCGACAATTTCATTGTTTTTTTGTATGTTTTCTTTCACGATTAGTTGTTAGTTATGTATTTCTTATTTTCTTAAATGACTTCCGCTTTTCTTTCCTTTTTTTGTCTAGATAATTTCCTTTCGACATTAATGATTCTTACCTGAGAATTTTTATTGATTTTTTTCCGCTTTATTACAGTCTTCTCAGTTACTTATGGATTTTTCTAATTTCTGTAATGATTTTTCTACTCTTCTAATTAATTTTTTCAATTTAATATGCATTGTGTTTTTCTCGTTGATAATTTGCCTATTTATAAAATTTTATTTTTTGATTTAAACTCTATACTTTGTTAATTAAGTTATTTTCATATATCTTTAACGATTTATAATTTAACGATACGACTTTATGTACTCATATTTTTTTAGGTATTTAATTTTATTTAAGTTCGTTTTGTTTAGCTCTGGTTTGCCATATTTTGCAAAGCTTTTAAGAGCTTCTATGAGTTTTACTCCGACCAATTTTTGTATGTTTTGTTTCACGATTGTTAATTATGCATTTTTCGTTTTTTTTGCTTAATTTTCTATTTTTCTCACATTTCCTTCTGTCTAAACAATTTCATCCTTTAATAACTATTTTTACATGATTCGATTCACGTTGGTAGTTTGTTAATTTTACATTTTGTGTAGACAATTTATTTCTTTCATAAATTTTTTTTTAGATTTTTAACGATTTATTACTATTACTCTGATCAGTTTTGGTATGTTTCGTTTTACGGTTGTTGTTTATTAATTATTTTTTCCCTCTTTATCGATTTTCATACTTTTACTATAATTTATTTTTCCGTCTAGACAATTTCATCTTTTTAATAAATGGCTTTTCCAATATCTTTGACGATTTATGAGTTTTGTTCTAACTTTTGTATGTTTTCTTTCACGATTGTTTGTTAGTTATGTATTTCTTATTTTCTTAAATGACTTCCGCTTTTCTCTCCTTATTTTTGTCTAGATAATTTCCTCATGACATGAAGGATCATTAGCTGAAGGATTATTCATAATTCTAATTCATAAATGCATTTTTTAACCTTTTTTTCAGTGATTATGCGTGTCACTTTATTAAAGTTTTTTCGGTTTCTTATGCATTTTTGTAATTTCTGTAATGATTTTTCTACTCTTCTAATTAATTTTTTCAATTTAATATGCATTGTGTCTGTTTCTTTAATAATTTGCCTATTTATAAAATTTTATCTTTTGATTTAAATTCTATGCTTTGTTAATAAGGTTATTTCCTTTATATTTAACTAATTATAATTTATCGATAAGACTTTATGTGCTCATATAATTTTTAGGTATTTAATTTGGTTTAAGTTCGTTTTACTTAGCTTTGGTTTGTCATTTTTTGCAAACCTTTTAAGAGCTTCTATAAGTTTTACTCCGGTCAATTTTTGCAAGTTTTGTTTCACGATCGTTATTTGTTATGTATGCATTTTTCCATTCTTTTACTGATTTTATATTTATTTCTGTCTAAACAATTTCATCCATTAATAACTTTTTTATATATTTAGATTCACATTGATAGTTGTTAATTTTACATTCTGTGTATACAATTTAATTTTTTTAACAAAAGTTTCTTTTATATTTTCAACGATTCATGACTACTATTCTGTCCAGTTTGGGTATGTTTTGTTTCACGGTTGTTGCTTATTAATTATTATTTTTTTTCTTCCTTTATTGATTTTTATGCTTCTATCAATTTCTGTCTAGACAATTTCATCTTTTTAATAAATGACTTTTCCAATATCTTTAACGATTTATGATGAGTTTTATTCTGATTTCTGTATATTTTCTTTTACGATTGTTTGTTAGTTATGAATTTCTTATTTTCTTAAATGACTTCTGCTTTTCTTCCCTTTTTTGTCTAGATAATTTCATCTTTTTATTAAAGGGTTTTTGAAGATTATTTTGACTGATTCTTGTATGTTTCGTTTCACGCTTGACCTTCCGCATATTTTTTTCCTTAAATTACAAATTTTTCTACAAATAACATTTTTTTTGCTTAGTCCATTTTATTCCTTCCAATTTGGTGTTAGTGTTATGCTTTCTCTATAAGACTGTTTTTTCTTTAACAATAATGTATGTAGTTTGGGTTCGTTTTGGTTTAATTTGATGATCATTTTTATTTTTTTATCGTTTTTTCTTGCTCTTCTATTTTTTTTGTTGTTTGTAGAATTTTATCTTTTAAATTAAATGTTATGCCTTGTTTTTAACGATCTATAATAAAAGAATAAAATTAGTAATTAATAAACAACAATCGTGAAACAAAACAAACCAAAACTTGGCTAACAAAGAATAGTTGGAAAACGCAGGAAAATCAGTAAATTAAAAACACATAATTTTTAAAAAAATAGAAAAACAGACAAAAAACTGTTAGAATAAAACTTAAAAATGCAATGCATATTTGGTGAAAGCTATTGAAAAACTCACTTATTAAAAAAAAAAAATTGGCGGCAGAAAACAATTCTAGTAAAAACAAAAAAATTAGTAAAGAAAAGAAAAAAGTATTAATTAATAAACAATCGTGAAACAAAGCATATCAAAACTAGGCTAACAAAAAATAGTTGGTAAACGCAAGAAAATCAAAAAATAAAAAACACATAATAAAAAAAAAATAGAAAAACAGACAAAAACCAGTTAGAATAAAACTTAAAAAAGGCAAAAGAGAACTTTTAAAACCAAACCCAAATAAACTCAAAAAAATGCATAAAAATTTAAAAACTAAGGACATTAGTTATCCTAAAATATATGCTGATATAGCATAACATTTAATCCAAAAGATTAAATTGCCTAAGTAAATAAAAAAGTGTATAAATCAATAAAAAAAATGAATATTCTAGATACAAAATAAACTTAAACCCCCGTCAGCTAACCAAAACGATCCCAAACAATTGAATAAAAATAAAAATACAAGCATACTTATTCGCTAAAGGAAAAACAATTCTGCTGATACAGCATAACACTAACAGTAAATTTGTAGACATACAATTAATTTGGCCGGCCTCATCCCGCCCCTGGCAACGCCTGTCAGACAGTCACGACAGACGGTAAGAGCGCAACAGTTCGTCGTGCAACTGGAAACACCTAGAACATCGCTTTACAAGAACTCCTTTGTCTGGCGCACTGCATCACTGTGGAACTCACTTCCAGGACATCTGTTTCCCACTAATTACAACCTACAAATATTCAAGAACCGTGTCAATCAACATCTTCGCTCACAGACCGCTCGTCGAGAGCCCTAGGAACTCCCTTTAGTGTGTGTGCCACTGTCATTAAAGGAATATACTGAAAATTAGCAATTAAAAGAAAAAAATGCTAAACAACAAAAGTGGAACGAAACATACAAAAACCAGTCGTATAAAAATTCATAAATTGTTAAAGACACTGAAAAACTCTTTATTCAAAGGATATAAAAGATAAAAAAAGCAGAACTCATTAACGAAAAAAATGCATAATTAACATAGAGCGTTGGAAGGAATGAAACTGACTAAGCTAGTAAAATAGTGTTATGCAAGCAAATTAGTAATTAATAGAAAAAATGATGAGCAAGAAATGTGAAACAAAACATATGAATACCAGTTAAAATAAAATTTATAAGTCGTTAAAGATCTTGAAAAAAAACAGAGACATTCATAGTTAACTAAGAATCAATCAATCACATATTTTATCGTTAGAGAAAAAATAGTCTTATTGATAAAGCATAACACTAATAACAACATAACTGAAAGGAATAAAATTAACGAAACTAAAAAAGTAGTGTTATGCAAAAAAGGGAAGTAAACCTAACCGATCCCAAATTATTTCAAACAAATAAACAAAACAAAAATACATTCAAAGTATATCGTTAAAGAAAAATAATAATAATATTAATAAAGCACAGCACTAACAATAAATGGGAAGAGATAAAATGAACTAAACTAGAAAAATATTGTTATATAGAAAAAATGCCAAACAACGAAAGTGAAAGGAAACATACTAGTAAAAAAATACATTGCTAAATTATATTAAAAAACCCATCAGAATCAAATTTATAAATCGTTAAAGATATTGAAAAAGTAATTTATTAAGAATATGAAATTGTCTAAGCAGAAAAAATCAAAAAAGAAAGGAAAAATTGAATAATTAATAAATAATCGTGAAACGAAACATACGAAAAGTGAGTTAACAAAAATAGTTGATGAAACCTGCAGAAAAATCACTAAATAAAAAATGCATAATTGTTAAAAAAAGAAAAAAAACAGACAAACCGGTTAGAATAAAACTTAAAAAAGGTAAATAATACCTTTTTAAACCGAACTCAAATAAATTGAAATAACTGAACAGAAATGTAAAAACTACGCATATTAGTTATACCTAAATTATAAGTCGTTAAAAATATATAATACAATAAATAAAATTGTTTAATTAATGAAAGTAATAATTAATATTCATTATACAAAGTAAACTTAAGCCCCCTTCAGCTAACCGAAATTAAACCAAATTATTCCAAACAAATCAATAAAAATAAAAATACAAACTTAGTATATGGTTAAAGGAAAAAAAAATAACCTTGCTGATAAAGCATCACTAACAACAAATTCGAATACATAAAATTAACTAAAGGAATAAAATAGTGTTATACAGAAAAATTTGCCATTAAATAAAAAAATGCTTAACAACAAAAGTGGAAGGAAACATACAAAAATCAGTTGAATCATAATTCACAAATCGCTAAAGATATTGAAAAACTGTTTAGTAAAAAGATATAAAAGTAAGGAAAGCAGAAGTCATTAAAAAAAAATAAAAAATGCATAATTAACATAGAGCATTGGAAGAAATAAAATTGACTAAACTAATAAAATAGAGTTATGCAAACAAGGTAGTAATTAAAAGAAAAAATGCTGAACAGCAAACTGGAAACGAAACATTTAAAAACCAGTCAAAATAAAATTTATAAATCGTTAGATATTGAAAAAAATCCTTTACTAAAAAAATTAAATTGTCGAGACAGAAAAACAGTTAAGAAAGCAGAATTTATTAAAGAAAATGAAAAATACATACATAATTAACAAAACATATTGAAAAAATGGCATAACTCTAAATAAAGGTAAAAAACATCAAGGACAAACAACAATAATTGCAAAAATATTTAAACCACCTCTAAAAGATCCCAAAATAAGTCCAATACACCGAAAAAAAAAAAGACAAAATTTGTATTGTTTTATAAATCGTTCAACATATATATAAAAAATAATCAAAAAACAGATCATTGAATATAAAGACCGTTTACACATGAAAAATGGTTGACGATAAATGCAGAAAACTGATAAAAAATATGGAATTAATAGAGAAAAATTGTTGAAACAGAGAATATAGTAGATCGATCAAGAACAAAACAAAAGCATAAAAAACAATTAAAAAAATTATAATGAATATGCATGATATAAAGTAAACTTAAAGCCGTCAGAAACATATCTTTCGCAGGTTGTAACAGGTTTTAGGAAAAAGGGAAGCAAAGCAAACTAAAATTAACCCAAATTATTCGAAACAATCGAACAAAAATAAAAATTTATACTTACTGTATCATTAATCAAAAATAATAACTTTTATTAGTAAAGCATAACACTAACACTAAATGTGAAGGGATAAAATTGAGTAAACTAGAATAATAGTGTTATATAGAAAACATATTGCAACAAAAGTGACACGAAACATACAACCAATCAAACAAAATTCATAAACCGTTAAAGATGTTAAAAAACTTTAATGAAACGATAAAAAAGGTAGGAGAAGCAAAAAACATTAATGCATATTTGACATACAATAATAGTGAAATGAATCGTACAAAGAACCCATCAAAGTGAAACTCATAAGTCATCAAAGATATTGAAAAACGCATTTATTAAAAAAATAAATTGTAGTAAAAACAGAAAAATTAATAAAGCAAAGAAAAAAATTAATAATTGATAAACGACAATCGTGAAGCAAAGCAACCAAAACTAGGCTAACAAAAATAGTTGGAAACCGCAGGAAAATCAGTAAATAAAAAAAGGTTTAGAAAAAACAGACAAAAATCAGTTAGAATAAAACTTAAAAAAGGCAAATAAGAACTTTTCAAACCGAACTCAAATAAAGTCAAATAACCGAACATAAATGTCAGAACTACCCTATCCCTAAATTATAAGTCGTTAAAAATATATACTGATATAGCATAACATTAGGTCAAAAGATAAAATTTTCTAAATAACAGGAATAATAAAAAACAAACATAAACCGGTTAAAATAAAACTTAAAAACGACAAATGTGAACTTTTCAAACAGAACCCAAATAAATTCAAATAACTGAACAGAAATGTAAAAACTATGAATATTTGTTATCCCTAAATTATAAATCGTTAAACACATATACTGATATAGCAACACATTTAGTTCAAAAAGTAAAATTTCTAAATAAAGAAAATAATAAAAAATTGTATAAAACAATAATAGAAAATAATATGAATATTCATGATACAAAGTAAACATACTTTTTCGTTAAAGGAAAAAAAACAATCCTGCTGATAAAGCATAACACTAACAGCAAGTTTGAAGACATAAAATTAACTAAACGAACAAAATAGTGTTATACAGAAAAATTATCAATTAAATGAAAAAAATTTTAACAACAAAAGTGGAAGGAAACATACAAAAACCAGTTAAATCAAAATTCACATATCGCTAAAGATATTGAAAAACTCTTTAGTAAATGATATAAAAATAGGAAAAGCAGAAGTCATTAAAGAAAATAAAAAATTTATAATTAATTTAGAATCGAGAATCAATACATAAAAAAATCCATCAGGATAAAACCCTTAAATGCTTAAAGATAATGAGAAGGCCATTAATTGAAAAGATAAAATTGTCTAGACAGAAAAAATTATGGCAAAAGCAGAAGAATCAATAATTTAGTAAACAATAATCGCTACAACCGATCAGTGCAATAGTCATAAATTGCTAAAAATGTAAAAAACGTATGTTAAAAAAATAAAATTGACTACACTCTTTAATAAAACGATAATTAATTAATTGCATATTTGACACGCAATCGTGAAATCATACAAAGGCCCCATCAGAGTGAAACTCATAATTCGTCAGATTTTAAAAAACTCATTTATAAAAAAAATTGTCTAGATAGAAAATTTTTTTAGTAAAGAACAGAAAAATTAATAAAAAAAAATAAGAATTAATAAACAGCAATCGTGAAACAAAGCATATCAAAACTAGGCTAACAAAAATAGTTGAAAAACGCAGGAAAATCAGTTAATTAAAAAATGCATAATTGTTAAAAAGAAAACCAGACAAAAACCGGTTAGAATAAAAACCTAAAAAAGGCACAAACCGAACACAAATAAAGTCAAAAAACTGAACAGAAATGTCAAAACTACGAACATTAGTTATCCCTAATTATAAGTCGTTAAAAATATATTCTGATATAGCATAATATTTAGTTCAAAAGGTAAAATTTCTAAATCAAGGTAATAATAAAAAAGTGAATAAAACAATAAAATAAAATAATAATGAATATTCATTATGCAAAGTATACTTAAACCCTCGTCAGATAACCAAAACGAACCCAAATTATTCCAAGTAATTCAATAAAAATAAGAATACAAATTAATATACTCTATCGTTAAAGGAAAAAAATAATCCTGCTGATAAACTCAATAACAAAATGGTTATACAGGAAAATTAGCAATTAATAGAAAAATGCAGAGCAACAAAAGTGGTACGAAACATACAAAACCAGTCAAATCAAAATTCACAAATCGCTAAATTTATTGAAAAACTCTTTAGTAACAAAATATAAAAGTAGGAGAAGCAGAAGTCACAAAGGAAATTAAAAATGCATAATTAACATAGAGCATTGGAAGAAATAGAATTGAATAAACTAATAAAATAGAGTTATGCAAACAGGTTAGTAATTAAAAAAAAATATGCTAAACAGCAAACTGGAAACAAAACATTTAAAAACCAGTCAAAATAAAATTTAGAAATCGTAAGATATTGAAAAAAATCCTTTACTAAAAAGATAAAATTGTCGAGACAAAAAAACAGTTAAGAAAGCAGAAGTTATTAAAGAAAATGAAAAATACATAATTAACAAAACATATTGAAAAAATGGCATAACTCTAAATAAAGGTAAAAACATCACGGACAAACAGCAATAATTGCAAAAATATTTAAACCACCTCTAAAAGATCCCAAAATAAGTCTAATACACCGAAAAAAAACATATCATTGAATATAAAGATCGTTTACACATGAAAAATGGTTGATGATAAAGGCAGAAAACTGATAAAAATACGGAATTAATAGAGGAAAATTGTTGAAACAAAGAATATAGTAGATCGATCAGGAATAAAACAAAAGCATAAAAAACCATTAAAAAAATTATAATGAATATTCATGATATATAATAAACTTAAACCCGTCAAAAACATATCTCTCGCAGGCTGTAACAGGTTTTAGGAAAAAGGGAAGCAAAGCAAACTAAAATGAACCCAATTTATTCGAAACCATCGAACAAAAATAAAAATACATACTTACTGTATCATTAATGAAAAATAACAATTTTTATTAAAGCATATGGGAAGGGATACAATTAAGTGAACTAGAAAAATAGTGTTATATAGAAAAAAATGGTAAACAACAGAAGTGAAACAAAACATACAACCTAGTCAAAACAAAATTCATAAATCGTTAAAGATGTTAAAAAACTTTAATAAAACGATAAAAAGGTAGGAGAAGTAAAAGGCATTAATTAATTGCATATTTGACATACAATCGTGAAATGAATCATACAAAGAACCCATCAGAATAAAACTCATTATTCGTTAAAGATATTGAAAAACCCATTTATTAAAAAGATGATATTGCCTAGGCAGAAAAATATATAGTAAAAGCAAAAAAGAAATAATAAAATAATAATAAAATTAGTAATTAATAAACAAAAATTGTGAAACAAGACATACCAAAACTAGGCTAACAAAAATAGTTGAAAAATACAGGAAAATCAGTTAATAAAAATGCATAATTGTTAAAAAAAAACAGACAAAAACCGGTTAGAACAACTTAAAAAGGCAAATAAGAACTTTTCAAATAAAATCAAATAACTGAATAGAAATGTCAAAACAACGAACATTAGTTGTACCTAAATTATAAGGCGTTAAAAACAAATACTGATATAGCGTACCATTTAATTCAAAAGGTAAAATTGATAAAATAAAGAAAATAATAAAAAGTGTATCAAACAATAAAAGAAAATAATAAAGAATATTCATGATACAAAGTACGATACGATAAGATTTATTGATTAGAATTACATAATTTGAATTGCATTCCTAGCATAAGCATGCCTAAGTTCTAACATCTGCTGTTGTGCCTAGCGATGTTCAGTCATCGCCGATGGCCAGCAGATGGTGGCACCCTTAAGGGGTTGTTGTCTAGCTACTTAAAGAAACTAGGTTTGCAGTACTGCTGTTTTTGCCACACTTTACATGGGAATACCCCTTCAAAGTTCTATATCATAGTGATTTGCATAAGCTAACTATTTAGTTGTACATTCTGCAATATTTGTTGGTGCAAGTGTTGTATGCAGGGAAAATTTTCGGAAAAACCCTGCTTAAAGTGTCCCCTATAGGAACAGGACGTCAGAATGCTAAAATTATTTACACTATGTACAACATTAATATTAAAACGACGATACACTATACAAAGTATTAGACTTAATATATTAAGTCTGTTCAAGTAATTTGCACAGCATCAAGTCATGTAGGACGAATCTCACGGTGTCGGCTGCGGAGACATGGATGCTTCGGTGGTTTGTGGTCATATGAATCGCGACGTTGTTATGTGCGCTTTTATACATCGGCCAGCTCCCTTAACAGGCCCCGCCCCCGTGTCCGAACACGGTTTGATTGGTTGGGCCAGCAGCAGGTAATACACTTACCAGAAAAGTGGTATGTTGCTGCGCTCCTGATACATGAAAATGATTTTTATGTCAATTTTTATTGATTTTCGAAAGTGTTATCGATCCTGTTTTTGAAAAATAGTTAGATTTGGTAAAGTTCTAATATGTAGAGATTAAGGAGGCATAAGCTGTTTATAGAATAAAGTTGTTTCTCTATATAGTGTTAGATAGGTGGTGGGATTTTCAGGATCGTACCTTACATTAGCAATGTTTGACGTAAGGGGTGAACCAGTTATCTGTTTCTCGTAGAACTTGCATGCGAGGCTATCGATGTACTCGTCGATGTACTCCATCTTTGCCCACGCATGCAAGTCCTCGATTCTGATCCTGTCTCTCAAAGTGAGGGAGAATGCCGCCCTTAAGTAATTGTTTTGAATTACCTGGAGTTTGTTTTTATGTGTTCTAGCCACGGAACACCAGATTGGGGCGCCATATAGGAGAGCTGGCCGGATGATGGCTCTATATAAGGTTAGCTTGTTAGCAGGGCTCAGATAGGATCTGGCCGTTATCAGTGTGTTTAACCCCTTTTTTATTATTGCGTTTTTTGCGATAATGGCCTCGACCTGTTTACTAAAGTTTAACTTGTTATCCAGAATAATACCGAGGTATTTAACTTTAGGCTTTGGTATAATGGCCGTATTACCCAACATGAGAGGGGTGATATTGACATCCTTGCGCTTGCGCGAAATAAGGATTAACTCTGTTTTAGAAGCGTTTAATGTTATCTTCCACCTCTCGTAGTAGAGGATGAGAATATTCATGTGCTCTGAGAGATTTGACTTAGCCACCTCTGCTTGAGGATGTAGGGAGTAGATTGCTGTATCATCAGCAAAGAGTGCTTTGTGGGTATTGGGACTTGACGGGATATCTGCTATATAAAGATTGAATAATAGCGGCGATAATACGGTTCCCTGTGGGACCCCCGCCTGTAGTCTTTTACTGGCCGAGAGTTTGCTGCCAATTTTTGTCGTGAAAGTGCGTCCGGCAAGATATGACGCGATGAGTGCTGTCAAGTGTAGCGGCATGCTGTAATTTGCCAGCAACTTGTACAGCAACCCATCGTGCCATACCCTGTCGAACGCTTTCTCAATGTCTAAGAGTAGCATGGCAGTAGATTGCCTGTTATTAAACCCCTCATGTATGTCGGTGGCCAACTTCGCGGCCAGCATGACGGTGCCATGCCGCCCGCGAAAGCCAAATTGTTCATTAGGCAGTATGTGCAGTTTTTCAACTTCACAATTTATTTTGGGCAGGATTAGCCTTTCAGCTAACTTGCCGAGGGTGTTTAATAGGGAGATCGGCCTATATGATGCCGGCAGTTTCGGGTCTTTACCCGATTTTGGGAAGTGTATTATGCACGCTATTTTCCAGGTTTGAGGGAAATGTTGCAGCCGAATAACCGCGTTAACTATATGCATGAATTGGATAATGGTTTTTCTAGGTAAATTTTTTAGGATTGTATTCGGAATATTATCCGGGCCGGGAGCTTTATTTCTCGGAAGACGGCAAAGGGCTTTGCGAATGTCCGCCGGAGTGATTCTCAGCTTATTAAGTACTAACGGAGGAATGGGATATTTATACTGCCGAAATGTGTTTGCAGTCTGCGTACAGAGTTCGTGCTCAGGCAGGGTGTCTGGCGCCGCACTATATACGCCCCCCAAGTAATCCGCGAAGGCTTCAGCTTTTCCTAGATCATCAGCGATGTCTAGACCACGATGCCTTATCTCAGGAGTGCGCGTCATGCCTCCGCGGACTTTCTTAGCCAACTTCCAGAGTGAGTTGTCATCCCTGCTTATAGAGTTAATATAATTGAGCCACGTTTGGTTTCGATGTTCCCGGATTTTTATCCTTATTTCCTCCGTTAGCGCGTTAATGCGAGCGGATCCCATTTGTGTCCGGTTCCTTTGCCATCGTCGTCGAAAGCGACTGCGAAAGGTTATAAGATCAAGGATATGTTCGGGAAGGGATTCAGTGCTAGGGTGCCGAGTGACCCTAGTACACATAGCATCACGGATGCGCTGGATATTTGAAGTAAGAATTTCTACCTCGTTTTCCAGTTCGTGAACAGTGGCTATTTGCTCCGGGACGACAGTTATCTCATTAAGCCGCTCCCGGAACACCCTCCAATCAACATTCCTGTATGAAACGACGGTTTCACTCGTCGTCGGGATCCTGCAGTACAGGCTAATCTTGATTGGAAGATGATCCGAATTTAAGGCGTTAATCTCCTGCAGCTGAGAGGTCCTTATCGCTCCCCGGGTAATAGCAATGTCCAGGAACGAGGCACCACGAAGATACGTAGGATTTGGCGTTCTATGATAGGACATTTCCAGGTTGTTCTCGATTATTCCCTTAAATAATCTACCCCTTGCGTTGGTTGTGCCGCCCCATTCAACATGGGTAGCGTTAAAGTCACCAATTAACAGGGATACTCTATTTGGCGGAAGAATAGCCAAGAGATCGTTTGCCGTGAGGCGGAGACGCGGGGGCACGTAACCGCCACAAATACGTAGGCCATTCGCGAGCTCGATGCAAACATGTTCTATAACGGATCGAAGATCTCGTATTCTTTTATACGGGAGCGACCTATGTACGAGGCAGGCCACGCCTCCCCCGCGTCGATCGGGCCTATCAAATCGCTCGATGTTATAGTCCCTTACTTTTAGTGTAAAGTCGGGTGCTATATTCGTTTCAATGAGGAAAACAACCTGAAAATTGGACGTATACATAAAGTTACGAAACTCGCCCAGTTTATACCTGATGCTATTACAATTCCAGCTAGCAATATGCAACATTTATACATTAAATCGAGAGTATTCATGTGTAAAGAAACGTATAGAAGCCTGAATGATTTCGGCTTTATTGCCCCTACACGCTTCTAACATATTAGAATAACAGTCGAGAGCAAGATACAGTTGCTCTAAATTAACTAAACTATTAATTTTTGCCACGACATTGTTCAAATTAGTCATGGTATTTGATATATTTTGAGTATTAGTGTTGGCATGAGCAGTACCACTAACCTGTACAGTGTTAATATGTTGGTCTTGGCTTCGTTGCGGTGGCTGCCTGCCTCGGAGTTGCGGGAATTGTTTGTCAAAATCTTCAGATCGTTGGCCATTGCTTAGGCCTTGGCCACTCTGACCGTCTGCTACATTAGGGTTCCTCCATGCTGGGTTTGCTGGGGGTGGCGCCGGACGAAAGGTTTGTTTTGCCGGCTTGTTTTTGGCTGCGGTGGATTGGATGATATTCAGTTTATACTGAAATACAGGACAATCTTCGTCTATTGACCTGTGTGGGCCATTGCAGTTCACACACTTTTGGAAATCAGCATTACATACGGTGATTTCGTGTGGTCCGGAACACTTACTGCATGCCACCCTGCGATTACAGTAAGTTTTGGCATGCCCGTACTGTTGGCATTTTTTGCATTGCAGCACGGGTTTATTTGAACGGCGAATCTCCCAATTAATTCTCACATTCATAAGCGTTTTTACTTCTTGGTTAAGTCTTCGTATGTTATAATTTGTACCAAGGATTACAAGAAACATAGGTATTCTTGTCTTACGCATTTCGAATATATTTTTTGGGTCAATATTATACTCATCTTTAAGTGCTTCGGAGATATCTTGCGGTTTAATCTCCCCGTCAAGGCCGCGAAGAACAAAGGCTCGCGTTTTCTCCTGGGATTCCGCGTATGTGTGATACTCCGTTTTTTCTACATCGAGGACACGTTTCAGGGTGTGGTGATCATTGGCAGTATCACAGTATACTATGACTGAATTTTTAGTGTACTTCAGTTGGTACTTTTTAATATGCATCTCTTTTAGATCCTCACGTAGCTGGCGATGGTCAGCGGGCCTGCCTTTGATAACGACGGGCGGCGGCGGCTGGCTTTTCGGTTTTGCAGGCGCTTTTTTGCTACTAGCGTTGGTTTTCTGCCTAACACTAGTAGAGGCAGAGGTTGAGGCAACGCTAACCGTATCCTCGTCCTCTGTATACAGGTCCTGTAAAGGTAGGAATTGATTTTTGGTGTTTAGGGGCGGCTGGCCCATATCTAAAGTCACCAGTTTAAAATTCCGCTTAAACGGAATCTGCCTAAATGGCGTCTTAAAGGGGTCTTTATCGCTGTTAGCTATCAGGGTAGCAGGAGTAGGAGGAGGTGGCGGTCCCATAATAACCTGGGAATCGTTTCCTTGAACGGCGGGCGTTGTTACTAGAGGGTAATCGGCGGGCTTGCCGAGCGTTTTTTGCGTCGATGGTTTTTCAGTGGCATTGACCTTGGCCTTTTTTGTGCTCTCGGCACCATGCAGGTTTGTCGGACTGGCCTTCTTCTTGCCAGTATCGATTTTAGACGATATACTTCTTTTAATACCTGCAGGATGAATGTCCCTCATATGTTGGCGTATTTTGGTAATTAAACGGTATAATTCATTTTGCGATAGCTCATCGGTGTGCTTGAGCTTTTCCGTGTCTAGGCGGCATTGTACGCAGATTTCGATAAAACTTTGGCTTTGGCTCTTTACCTTCTTTATAATTAGGTCGCTATACTTTCTGTCCGAATTGGTCTCCATAGAGACGTTGGACAGGGTGTCCTCGTCCTCCGTGCAGTCGCCCATGGCAGTGGCAAAAGCCGGGGGTCCGTCCCCGGAAACTACAAATACGTGGGTATAAAACCCTTCCTGGCCTTTACTGGTTACTACAAGAGCAAAAAGCAGTCCGAATACAATGTATAAAGATACAGAAATCGTGATTTAAAATCCGAACTTAAACCACAGTTTTTGCCGGAACTAAATAAAAACAACAAATTTACCGGAGCTAACTAAAAACGATCCGTCGCCAACGCGATTCACGATCGGACAGCCATGATACAAAGTAAACTTAAACCCGCGTCCGCTAATCAAAACGAATTCAAATTATTCCAAGCAATTCAATAAAAATAAAAATATGAACATACAAACATACATTATCGTTAAAGGAAGAAATAATCCTGCTGATAACGCATAACACTAATAGCAAATTTAAAGGCATAAAATTAACTAGACGAACAAAATAGTGTTATAGAGAAAAAATAGCAATTGAATTAAAAAATGCTAAACAACAAAAGTCAAACAAAATTTCTTAAATCGCTAAAGAACTCTTTAGTAAAAATATATAAAAGAAGGAAAAGCAGACGTCATTGAGGAAAATAAAAAATGCATAATTAACATACATCATTGGAA
>MU183716.1:39234-61809 GCA_016904865.1 Pissodes strobi
AAAAGTGTTATTCCGGGTTTCAATCCGTTCGTCAGTAGAAATGGTTGTCTCACGACGTTTCGCCAACATCCCAGTTGGCATTTTCAAGTGTTGCTTCCTTGATGGCTGCTTGACTGGAACTGAGCTCCCTGGTCCTGTGCCGGGCTTTTTATAGGCCTGCGTCTGCACAGATTGTATCTTGGATCTGCTTAGATCTGTCCGACTTCCTGTGTTTCAGTTTGTTGTCTATGTGTTTGTTCCTCTGATGTGGTTAATTTTGGTTGTTGTTTTTTGATGATGCTTTTCCAGGTTTTGGAAATATTTTGTGCATCATCTCTCCTGTTGATATGTATTTTTTTTTCTATTTCTATGGCTTCTCTGATGGTGCGTATTTGAAAATGCTTTATGGGAGCGATCTGTTTGGCTTCCTGGAAATTTATTATGTGCCCTGTTTCTTGGTGGTGCTGAAACAGAGCTGAGGTGGTTTGTGTGTTTCTTGTGCTGTTCATGTGCTCCTGTACTCTGGCAGAGATTCTTCTGTTTGTTTGGCCGATGTATTCCATGTCGCAGTTCTTGCAGGGGATGCTGTATACCCCGTGGTTTTCCAAATGTATTTTGTTTTTGGGGTTGCCTATAATCTGGTGGATCGTTGTTGGTGGTTTATAGATTGTTGTTATTTCGTGTTTCCTTAGGATTCTTCCAATTACGTCTGTTACCCCTTTTATGTATGGTAGTGTAGTTGTCGGTCTGGATTCATCGTACTCTTTTTTGCTTGTTGTTGGGTTTGTAGCTCGCTTAGAAGCCTTTTTGATGTGGTGTTCTTTGTAGTTGTTTTGTTTTAGAGCTCTAGTGATGTTGTGGAGTTCTTCTGAGCGATGTGAGGGTTTGGTTAATTAGATGGACCTGGAGATCAGTGTATCGGCTACTGATTGTATCTGAGAGGGATGATGGTGGGACTCTGCGTTTAGGTACCTATTGGTATGGGTTAGTTTGGGTTAGTAGTAGACTGTGTAGTCGATGGATAAGTCGTCTTTCTTTATAATTAATAGATCCAAGAAAGGCAGTTGACCGTGTGGCCATATAATGAAAATGTCATCCACATACCGTTTCCAAAAGCTTGGCTTCATTTGGGCATTCTTCAGAGCTTCAGTTTCGAAGTATTTCATGAACAGGTTGACGATGACTGGAGAAAGTGAAGATCCCATTGGGGCACCGTCTGTTTGTCGATATATATTGTTCTCGTAAGAAAAGTAGGTGTTCTTGAGGCAGTGTTCTGAGAGCTCGATGACGTAGTGTGGAAAATCCTCGTTCATGGCTATTTGATCTAGGGCTTCGTCGATTGGTATACTTGGATATGGAAACGGTATGTGGATGACATTTTCATTATATGGCCACACGGTAGAGTCAATCTAGACCTTTTCTTTGAAGAGCTCAACAAAATACACCACCGAATACAATTTACACTAGAGGTAGAAGCAAACGGTCAACTGCCTTTCCTGGATCTATTAATTATAAAGAAAGACGACTTATCCATCGACTACACAGTCTACAGGAAACCAACCCATACCAATAGGTACCTAAACGCAGAGTCCCACCATCATCCCTCTCAGATACAATCAGTAGCCGATACTCTGATCTCCAGGTCCATCCAATTAACCAAATCCTCACATCGCTCAGAAGAACTCCACAACATCACTAGAGCTCTAAAACAAAACAACTACAAAGAACACCACATCAAAAAGGCTTCTAAGCGAGCTACAAACTCAACAACAAGCAAAAAAGAGTACGATGAATCCAGACCGACAACTACACTACCATACATAAAAGGCGTAACAGACGTAATTGGAAGAATCCTAAGGAAACACGAAATAACAACAATCTATAAACCACCAACAACGATCCACTCAACATTGGCATACTGCAAGTCAACACTTCTCAGGTAGTCAACCAAGAAACCGAAGTGAAGAAGAAGGAAGGAGCCGTGTGTGAGGCGGTCGCGAACAGGCGAATGGCCTGCTTCGGGTGCTGCATCGTCGAACAGTTTCATCCATAAAACCATCCAGAATAGTTGCTTTTATCACAGCACTGAAGGTGGGTGAGGTATTCTGATCGAGAACTACATCAACGGAAGCACCGTAGAAGGGGACGCAATAGATCTGTACAAGTCGCAGTGCATTAAAACACTCCTAAATCATTTATTCATTCACAATATGCCCACATGACCATGTCGAAGAAAAAAAAGGAAATTTCGAATTTCCAACTACCAAAAGTTTTGATTTTTTTGCAAGACTTTTTGTCTTTCCTTGCATAATTATGAAAAACAAGAAACAATACAAAAACATTTAGTTATGTAATATCAAGAAGGAAGCGGCAAAATTCATTAAAATCAAAAATAAATCACATACTATTGCAGTCAAAAAGGTACATTATATTAGGGATTCAATACAAAGGGTATCTTGTCACACCCACTTGAGATTTATTAACGTCTCAAGTGCTAATATGAACGGCTCATGTACCCGGTATTCGGTAAATTCCTCGGAAACCGTAAATCTTTTTTACCTGAATATCGGTTACGAGAACCGACAGAAAAAAAGAAACAAAACGACGATCGGCTTCCTGGTGCTGTGCAACTAATTTTACTTGGCGCCGCATCCCGAAAATGCCACTCTTTCCGACGTTCTTGAACGTTTTGTTACGCCGCATTTATTTTCGGGTAAACGGGATTGTTCTCTGATTTCAAACGGCGTTAGCGCCATCCTGCCATCTATTTTGGACTATTAGTTTTTCACGGCGATTTCGGGCTTTAATCTGTTGGATTCCGTTTGGGTTCAACTTTCTAGTTAACGAACCTTTTTGGGGATGCCTTGAGAGTTACACATATATTGAGTAACAAAAGTCGCACTCGTTTTGGTAATTTATTTTTTTGCTACTCAACAAGTTTCTCTTGGACACAAATCAGCGACTGGATGACGTTGTAAACATTTTATGTAAAGAATTACTTAAATATACGGAAATATTTACGCCGGTTTATAGAAAAAAACTCTGTGTATTTCCCATATAAAACAAACACTAAATTCCTATGCAACTGGATATCTAGGATAATCTAATGATCTCTCTAGATCCAAAACGAATCTATAGGCAACATTTGGTATAAAAACAAATAATCGGCAACATCTAGTATCCAGATACTGTAACTAAGATATTTTATTGAACAAAAGTATGCATGCACTCAATAACAACTATCCAGAAGTGAATTTACTTAAAGCATGTAGATCAACTAAGTAACTTTGTCCTTAGATACGCGATAAAATTATCCTATAGAGTAAACAAAAACTAAAAGCAAGTTTCTTTCTCATTAATATTAGGTATTTATTTGCTTAGTGTATCTAGCTATTCTATGTAAATACTAGTAATTTTTATAAAAATATCATAAATCTTTAATTTTTAAAGAAAGTATATAGATACTGATTATAAGTTACTTTACTCAAAACACGTATGTATTTGCTTAGTGTATCTAGATATTATATGTAAATACTTGTAAATAGTTACCTTTTTTAAGGGTAACTAAATTCGTAAAATATAAAATATAGTATATAGATAATGAAAATATGTTACTTTACTGAATAAAAGGTATGCATTTGCTTAGTGTCCAGATATTCTCTGTAGATACTAATAGATATAATTTTGTAAAAGTGCTTTAATTTCTTAATCCACTAACAAAGTATATAAATCTTGAAGATAAGTTACTTTACTATTAAAAGTATGTATTTGCTTAGTGTATCTAAATAGTCTGTGCAAGTACTTTGTAAAATTAACTGTTCTTCTCAAATTATATAATAAGGTATATAGATATTGATTATAAGCTACTTTAAAAAGGTATGTATTTTCTTAATGTATCTAGATATTCAATGTAAACAATAATTAATTTTTGTAAAATTATAGTATATAAATGCTGAAAACAAGTTTCATTCTTATTATGAATAGGTATGTATTTTCTTACTGTATCTAGATATTCTATGTAAATACTAGTAAATAGTTACATGTTTGTCAAGGTAACTAAATCCTTAAACTATAAAATAAAACATATAGATACTGAAAATAAGCTACATTACTAGCTTAGTGTCTAGATATTCTCTGTAAACACTAATAACAATTGTGTAAAAGTGTTTTTATTACTTAACTAAACAGCAAAGTATCTAGATCTTGAAGATAAGTTACTTTACTATTAAAAGTATGTATTTGCTTATTGTATTTAAATATTCTGTGCAAGTACTTTGTAAAATTAACTGAATTCTCAAATTATATAATAAAGCATATAGATACTGATTATAAGTTACTTAAAAAAGGTAGGTATTTGCTTTGTGTATCTAGATGTTCAACTAATTAATTTTTGCAAAATTAAAGAATAGAGTATTTAAATGCTGAAGTCAAATTTCTTTTTTATTATGATTAAGTATCTATTTACTTGGTGTATCTAGATATTCTATGTAAACATTAGTAAATAATTAATTTTTTGTAAAGGTAACTTAAAATTCTTAAAATATGAAATAAAGTATATAGATACTGAAAATAACTTACTTTACTAAGGAAAGCTATGCATATGCCTAGTGTCTAGACATTCTATGTAAACACTAATACCAATTTTGTAAAACTGCTTTAATTACTTAATTCAGCAGCAAAGTTTCTAGATTATGAAGATAAGTTACTATAGTATTAAAAGTATGTATTTGCGTAGTGTATCTAAACACTCTGTTCAAGTATTTTGTAAAATTAACTGTTTTTTTAAATTATATAATAAAGTATATAGATACTGATTATAAGTTACTTAAAATAGGTATGCACTTGCTTAGTGTATCTAAATATTCAATGTAAACACTAATTAATTTTTGTAAAATTATAGAATAATGATGAAAACCAGTTTCTTTCTTATTATAAATAGGTATGCATTTACTTAGTGTATCTAGATACTCTATGTAAATACTAGTAAATAGTTACATTTTGGTAAAAATAACTAAATCCTTAAAATATGAAATAAAGTATACTGTAGATACTGAAAATAAGTTACTTTACTAAACAAAGCTACACTTGCTTAGTGTCTAGACAATCTATGTAAACACTAATACCAATTTTGTAAAACTGCTTTAATTACTTAATTCAGCAGCAAAGTTTCTAGATCATGAAGATAAGTTATTTTACTATTAAAACTATGTATTTGCTTAGTGTATCTAAATACTCTGTTCAAGTACTTTGTAAAATTAACTGTTTTTTCAAATTATATAATAAAGTATATAGATACTGATTGTAAGTTACTTAAAAAAGGTATGTATTTGCTAAGTGTATCTAGATATTCAATTTAAACACTAATTATTTTTTGTAAAATTGAAGAATAATGATGAAAACAAGTTTCTTTCTTATTATAAATAGATACGTATTTACTTAGTGTATCTAGATACTCTATGTAAATACTAGTAAGTAAATAGTCACATTTTTGTAAAGGTAACTAAATCCTTAAAATATTTTTTCCGACCACATAAACCAGAATATCCAGAAGGTCGAAAGGACCACGACAGCTCTTATGAGCCTCATGCCAAACATCGGTGGGCCCAGGGCGTCCAAACGGAAGATCATCGCTGGTGTAATCCACTCGCAAATCCTGTACGCCGCGCCAGTCTGGCACGAGGCTGTAAACAACACGAAACTGTTGCAAAGGCTCAATAGAGTCCAGAGACTTCTGTGCATCAGGATCTGCAGTGGTTACCGCACTGTATCTCTTGCGGCAGCGGAAGTGATATCCGGAACTCCTCCAATAAAGCTTCTGGTCATGGAAAGGAAGCAGAGGTACGAAGGGGTACCCAAAAATGACGCTAGAACATCTCTTCTCGCCAGATGGCAAGAAGAATTCGCGTCAAATACCTATGGAAGATGGACATACAAATTAATCCCCAACATTAGGATATGGCTAGACAGAAATCATGGCGAGGTTGACTACTACCTATCCCAGGCGCTTTCGGGTCACGGATGCTTCCGTAAATACCTGTATAAAAGATGTCGAGCCGAATCAGATGAGTGCACATACTGCAGACTGGCCGATGATGCTGAACATACACTGTTTGTGTGCCCAAGGTGGAACGACACAAGAGAACAGTTTGCTAGAATTATGGGTCGCAATTTCAACGAAGAAAATATGATACAGAGTCTCCTGTCCTCGAAGGAGGGTTGACAACAGACCTATACCGCTATACGAATAATAATCGAGACGAAAGAGCGAGAGGAAAGGGAAGATAGATAAGAAGAAACATAAAATCCTTAAAATATGAAATAAAGTATATAAATACTGAAAATATGTTACTTTACTAAACAAAGCTATGTACTTGCTTATAGAATAGAAAATTATAAATAGGTATTTATTTACTTAGTGTATCTAGATATTCTATGTAAATACTAGCAAATAGTTATATTTTTGTAAAGGTAACTAAGTTCTTAAAATATGAAATAAAGTATAAAGATACTGAAAATAAGTTAGTTTACTTAACTATGCTATGTACTTGCATAGTGTCTTGTTATTTTATGTAAAAACTAATAGTAATTTTGTAAAAGACAAGACATTTAATGCCAACACTGCTTAATTTTTGTAAAATTATAGAATAGAGTAAATAAATGCTAAAAACAAGTTTCTTTCTTGTTATGAATAGGTTTGTATTTTCTTAGCGTTTCTAGATATTCTATATAAATACTAGTAAATAGTTACATTTTTGTAAAGGTACCAAAATCCCAAAAATATGAAATAAAGTATATAGATACTGAAAATAAGTTACTTTACTAAACAAAACTATGCACTTGCTTAGGGTCTAGATATTCTATGTAAACACTAATACTAATTTTGTAAAAATAATTTAATTACCTAATTTAACAGCAAAGTATCTAGATCTTGAAGATAAGTTATTTTACTATTAAAAGTATATATTTGCTTAGTGTATCTAAATATTCTGTGCAAGTACTTTGTAAAATTAACTGCTTTTCTCAAATTATATAATAAAGTATATAGATACTGATTATAAGTTACTTAAAAATATGTATTTGCTTAGTGTATCTAGATATTCAATGTAAACAATAATTAATTTTTGTAAATTTATAGATTAGGGTATGCAAATGCTGAAAACAAGTTTCTTCCTTATTATGAAACAGTATGTAATTACTTAGTGTATCTAGATATGCTATGTGAATATTAGTAAATAGTTACATTTTTGTAAAGATAACTAAATACTTAAAAATATGGAATAAAGTATATAGATGCTGAAAATAGGTTACTTTACTAAACAAAGGTATGCATTTGCTTACTGTCTAGATATTCTATGTAAATATTAATAGGTATAATAATAAGATGTTCAATGTAAACACTAATTAATTTTTGGAAAATTATTGAATAGAGTATATAAATGTTGAAAACAAGTTTCTTTCTTATTATAATAGGTACTATTTACTTAGTGTATCTAGATATTCTATTTAAATATTAGTAAATATTTACATTTTTGTAAAGGTAACTAAATTCCTTAAGTAAGAAATAAAGTATATAGATACTGAAAATAAGTTACTTTATTAGCTATGCACTTGCTTAGTGTCTAGATATTCTATGTAAACACTAATACCAATTTTGTAAAGTGCTTTAATCACTTAATTCAACAGCAAAGTATCTAGAACTTGAATATAAGTTACTTTACTATTAAAAGCAAGCATTTGCTTAGTGTATCTAGATATTCAATGTAAACAATATTTAATTTTTGTAAATTTATAGATTAGGGTATCCAAATGCTGAAAACAAGTTTCTTTCTTATTATGAAAAAATATGTAATTACTTGTGTATCTAGATATTCTATGTAAGTACTAGTAAATAGTTACATTTTTGTAAAGGTAACTAAATCCTTAAAATATGAAATAAAGTATACTGTAGATACTGAAAATAAGTTACTTTACTAAACGAAGCTATGCACTTGCTTAGTGCCTAGACATTCTTGTAAACTCTAATACCAATTTTGTAAAAATGCTTTAATTACATAATTCAGCAGCAAAGTTTCTAGATCATGAAGATAAGTTATTTTACTATTAAAAGTATGTATTTGCTTAGTGTATCTAAATACTCTGTTCAAGTACTTTGTAAAATTAACTGTTTTTTCAAATTATATAATAAAGTATATAGATACTGATTGTAAGTTACTTAAAAAAGGTATGTATTTGCTTAGTGTATCTAGACATGCAATGTAAACACTGATTAATTTTTGTAAAATTATAGAATAATGATGAAAACAAGTTTCTTTCTTATTATAAATAGGTACGTATTTACTTAGTGTATTTAGATACTCTATGTAAATACCACTAAATAGTTACATTTTTGTAAAGGTAACTAAATCCTTAAAATATGAAATAAAGGATATAGATACTGAAAATAAGTTACTTTACTAAACAAATCTATTCACGTGCTTAGTATCTAGATATTATTTGTAAACACTAATACTAATTTTGTAAAAGTCTTTTAATTACTTAATTCAACAGCAAGGTATCTAGATCTTGAAGATAAGTTACTTTACTATTAAAAGTATATATTTACTTAGTGTAACTAGATATTCAATGTAAACACTATCTAAATTTTGTAAAATTATGGAATAGAGTATATAAATGCTGAAAACAAGTTTCTTTCGTATTATGAATACGTATGTATTTACTTAGTGTATCAGGTATCTAAATTCCTAAAATATGAATTAAAGTATATAGATACTGAAAATAAGTTACTTTAATAAACAAAGCTATGCACTTGCTTAGTGTCTAGATACTCTATGTAGACACTAATACCAATTTTGTAAAGGTGCTTTAATATATTAATTCAACAGCAAAGTATCTAGATCTTGAAGATAAGTTACTTTACTATTAAAAGTATGTATTTGCTTAGTGTATCTAAATATTCGGTGTAAGTACTTTATAAAATTAACTGTTTTCTCAAATTATATAGTAAAGTATATAGATACTGATTATGATTATAAGTTACTTAAAAAAAGTATGTATTTGCTTAGTGTATCTAGACATACAATGTAAACACTAGTTAATATTTGTAAAATTATAGAATAAAGTATATAAATGCTGAAAACAAGTTTCTTTCTTATTATAAATAGGTATTATTTACTTAGTGTATCTAGATACACAGGTATTTTGTTCTAAAATTCTAAGTAAAAGTAAATACATTTTGGCAACTTAGGTCTTAAATTCTCAATAAAAGTAACTTGCTGTACTCAACAAATCTGACAACAATTTTTCTATTATGTTTGCATTTCATGATGTTCGATTCAAATACTAAGGAGCGGACGACGGAGTTTTATAACCATAGAATAATCAGCTTTTAGTTCTCTAGGGCAATTCCGCAAAAACTCCTTTATCTGCCATCTTGGCGGGGCGCGCCCTAATCGGTTAACGTGGAGGATAGGTTAGGGTCGCGCCCGCTTCGGGCTATTAACCGAACGGCTTCCGAGAAAGCAACTGCTGCTAATCCGGCCATTAAGACGTGTGCCGAACATACTCCTAGCCGTCACTGGGTTTAATTCGACGAGGTTGTTTTTTCGCTTTTCATATACATACTCGCAATGAAATATAGTATCGCCCGAACTTCCGAGAAATTAATTACACCGTTTAAAGCCAGGAGCGATTCTATGAACTGGAGCGTAGATTAACAACGATCGAGGCAAGGATATAGCGGCGTCATATTGTTGCCTCGGTTATCGTTTTTGTATCATTTTTAATAAAATAATTAAGGGCCGTAAAAACCTTACTCGAAACCAGGGCGAAGAATAATAGTCAGCCACCGATAAGTATAAAATTGCTATTAACATCCCCGTTAATGATCTTTATAAATTTGCTAAAGAACATCAAGAACCCGATCCTTTATCCTCATCCAGATAATTTCACTATGCATCATACTAACAAGATTTCTACTATGTGAATACTAATAAAAAACTCAAAAAATGGGTAGCTTGAGGGAGAACTCACATGGCACCAAAGAGGGCAAAGACGTGAAAACATCAGTTTTGTATGAGTTAGTTTGGTTTAGTTGGGTACTCAGGAGAAGGTACGGTTAAAATTAGTAAGGTTTTTTACAATTTTTAGCTCAACTTTGAGTTAGTTAGTACTAGTTAGTTAATGAATTTATAGTTCAGCGAATGCAGATCGTATGCCTTCAATATCGCATGTACCTTATCGTTATATATAATTATAGTTAATTAATTTATAGTTAAACGACTGTAGGTCGTTTGCCTTCAATATCGCATAAATCGTATCGTTATATATCATTTTAATTAATTAATTTATGAAAAACTGTTTGATATCTATCGTTTATATGCTCGTTTTTTCTCGTTTTATTTATTTTGCATATCGAACTTACTTTAAAAAGGCTGTAGGTTATCTAATTTTGTGCATTATATTTATGTATGCTTCTTTTCATAGTTGCTACGGGTGTACTTAATTCTATCTTTATTATATCTGATATTATCTCAGTTGGAGAATTCATTTGGTTAGTGTCAGCATAGCTGATTGATTTATTTTTTATATACTTGGCTGTAAAGCTCATAGCAGCAATTTGTTTCACATAACTAGAAATGTGCAAATTTCGTTTGTCGGCTTAATATCGGAATCGACTTGAGCTCATTTCGTTTATCTATAGATATTTAACGGCTATATAGTTATATATTTACCTCACAGGTTATCTTATTGGTTTAGTATAATTGAGGGACTGTTTATTGGTCTACTGATATTGTCGCTGGGATTAATTTATCGACTATACCTACACATATGTACATGACTGGTTATCACTTTGATTTCGTATAAAGCTAGTTTAGTATGATATTCCCTATTTGTATTGTTTCATAATTGATTAACCCAAACTAACCCAAACTACTTCATGTATCCACAGTTTTTTGACGTTCTTATACAGGATATGTTTCTAAATTTTGTTACCATATTTTCAAGGATCAATTATCATTAACAAATTTCTAATAAAAAAAATAGTGGCGTCCGCACCTAACTGCCAAGACATAGACCCCCGCCCTTTAAAAAAATTGAATCCGTTGAGTAATCCTGACATATCGACCGCCTAGTGAGCAACTAGCAAATAAGCTTACATATTTGGCGACCAACGTTTAAGCCTGGTTGCAAGATATGAGATACATCTGGATAAATTCCAAACAGAAATGCTTTTACAAGATGCACTAAAAGAATACTTAAAATAATATTCAGATATCTTCCATAGCTTCTCTATTAAGCAGGTCTACAAATTTGCCTATGACTAGGCACGTCAAACTTTGGATCTACACTATCCAGAATCCTAGTTTACCAGAGCGAAGAGGCATCAGCTGATTTCTTAAGACGATCTTCAGATAACTTCTATTGCTTAATTAATAAGAACGACCGTAAACTTAGCTATGATATCTCTTAGAATATGAATCTAGGCTATCCTATTCCTCGAAATCCACTACAAAAATATGTACTAAAAGAACACTTAAATCCTTCCTCAAAAATCTATTAAGCAGATCCGCATCTTGCCTATGACTACGTCTATTAGACTTTGGGTCTAAATTACCCAGAATTCTATATTATCAGAACAATGAGATGCACTAAAACATAACTTAAAGCCATTTCCAATATCTTCAAATGCTTGATTATTAAGAATGCCCGTAAATCTAACTACCACTTTCCTAACCATTTGTATCTAAACTATCCAGAATCATCGAACACCAATATGAAAAGATGTATTAGAAGAACACTGAGGAAGATGCTCAGGTATCTTCCATAGCTTATTTACTTAGCAGGGAATAAATTATCCAGAACTTTGGATTATCAGAACAAAGAAATACACTAGAAGGTTACTTAAAGCGATTTCAAGATATCTGCCATTGCTTGATTATTAAGAAGGCCTGTAAACCTAGCTATGATTTCGCTAAGACTTTAGGTTTAATTTATCAAGGATCTTCGAAAACCACTGCAAACTATGTACTAAAAGAACACTTAAAACGACCCTAGATTTCTTCCATAGCTTCTTTCTTAAGATGGCCCACAATCTTGTCTATGACTACGTCCATTAAAATTTGGCACTAAATTATCCAGAATTCTGGATTACCAGAACAAGGAGATTGTTTAAAGCGATTTTCAAATTTTTTTTATTGTTTGATAATTAAAACGGCCAGTAGAGCAAGCTACGATTTCACTGTGACTACGATTATTGGAATTTAGATCTTAATTATCCAGAATTCTATATTACTAGAACAAAGAGATGCACTAGAAGATTACTGAAATCGACTACCAGATATCTTTTTGGCTTGATTATTAAGAAGGCCCGTAAACCTAGCTACAATTTCGCGTAGAATTTGATTCTGTACTATACAGGATTCTCGAAAACCACTACAAAAATATGTACTAGAAGGCAAACCTCAGATATCTTCCATAGCTTATTTATTAAGCAGGTCCACAATCTTGCCTGTGACTACGATCATTGGAATTTGGATCTAAATTATACAGAATTCTATATTACTAGAACAAGGAGATGTACTAGAAGATAACTGAAATCGACTACCAGATATCTTATTTGCTTGGTTATTAGGAAGGCCCGTAAACCTGGCTATAATTTCGCTAAGAATTTGGATCTCTACTATCCAGGATTTTTGAAAACCACTACAAAAAGATGTACTAGAAGATGATCCTCAAATATCTTCCATAGTTTATTTATTAAGCAAGTCCACAATCTTGCCTGTGACTACGCTCATTAGAATTTGGAACTAAATTATCCAGAACTCTATATTACTAGAACAAAGAGATGCACTAGAAGATTATTGAAATCTACTACCAGATATCTTCTTTGCTTCATTATTAAGAAGGCCCGTAAGCCTAGCTATAATTTCGCTTAGAAATTGGATCTGTACTATACAGGATTCTTGAAGACCACTACAAAAAGATGTATTAGAAGGCAAACCTCAGATATCTTCCATAGCTTATTTATTAAGCAGGTCCACAATCTTGCCTGTGACTACGCTCATTAGAATTTGGATCCAAATTATCCAAAATTCTATATTACTAGAGCAAGGTGATGCACTAGAAGATTACTTAAAGCGATGTTCAGATATCTTCTATTGCATGATTATTATAAAAGCCCGTAAACATAACTTCAATTTTGCTAAAAATTTGGATATAGACTATATAGAATCCTCGAATATCAATCCAAAAATATGTACTAGAAGAGTTCTTAGACGATCCTTAGATAGCTTAGCTATTAAGCAGGTCGACAAATTTGCTTATGAATAAGGAATTGGATCTAAATTCTCCAGAATTCTGGACTACCAGAAAAAGCGATGCCCTATAAGATTATTAAAAGCGGATATCTTCTATTGCTTGATTATTAAAAAGGTTAAATCTGGCTTTGACTTTGCTAAGGATTTCGATCTAAATTATCCAGAATTCTCGAAAATCATTATAAATATATGTCCTAGAAGAATTCTAAAACGATCGTCACATATCTTAGCTATTGAGCAAGTCGTTAAACATGCTTATGAATAGGTCCATTAGAAATTGGGTCTAAATTATCCAGAGCTCTGCCCTAATAGGTTATTTAAAGCGGATATCTTCTATTGCCTGTTTATTAAAAAGGCTCAAAACCTCGTTCTGATTTTCATAAGGATTTGGATCTAAACTATCCAGAATCCTCGAAAATTACTACAAAAATATGTACTAAAAGAATTCTTAAGACGATCCTCAGATATTGCTTTTGGATAGGTCCATGAGAAATTGGATCTAAATTATCCAGAATTATGGATTACCAGAAAAAGGGAGATGCCCTAGGAGATTATTAAAAGCGGATATCTTCCATTGCTAGATTCTTAAAAAGGCCCGTAAACCTGGCAATGATTTTGCTAAGAATTTTGATCTAATCTATCCAGAATCCTCGAAAACTACTACAAAAATATGTACTAGAAGAATTCTTAAGACGATCCTCAGATATCTTTCATAGCGTAGCTATTAAGCAGGTCGATAAACTTGCTTATGAGTAGGTCCCATAGAAATTAGATCTAAATTATCCAGAGTTCTGGATTAACAGAAAAAAAGAGATGCCCTAGAAGATTATTAAAAGCGAATATCTTATAAAGCTTGATTATTAAAAAAGCTCGTAGACCTGGCATTGATCTTGCTAAGAATTTGGATCTAAACTATCCAGAATCCGAGAAAGTTACTAGAAAAATATGTACTAAAAAAATTCCTAAGACGATCCTCAGATATTGCTTATTCAGGTATATTAGAAATAGGATTAAAATTATCCAGAATTCTGGATTACCAGAGATGTCGTAGAAGATTATTAAAAGCGGATATCTTCTATTGCTTGATTATTAAGAAGGCCCGTAATAGCTTAATAGCTAAGCTATGGAAGATATATGAGGATCGTCTTAAGAATTCTTCTAGTAGATATATTTGTGACGTTTTTCGAGGAATCTGGATAGTTTAGATCCAAATTCTTAGCGAAATCAAAGCCAGGTTTACGGGACTTTCTAATAATCAAGCAATGAAAGATAACCGCTTTAAATAACCTTCTAGTGCATCTCCTTTTTCTGGTAATTCAGAGCTCTGGGTAATTTAGATCCAATGTCTATGGGACCTATTCATAAGCAAGTTTATCGACCTGCTTAATAGCTACGGAAGATACCTGTGGATCGTCTGAAGAATTCTTCTAGTACATATTTGTTTAGTAATTTTGGAGGATTCTGGATAGTTTAGATCTAAATTCGTAGCAAAATCAAAGCCAGGTTTACGGGCTTTTTCAATAATCAAGCAATAGAAGATATCCGCTTTAAATAACCTTATAGGGCATCTCCTTTTTCTGGTAATCCAGAACTCTGGATAATTTAGATCCAATTTGTAATGGACCTATTCATAAGCAAGTTTGTCGGCCTGCTTAATAGCTAAGCTATGCAAGATATCTGAGAAACGTCATAAAAATTCTGCTAGTAAACATTTTTGTAATAACTTTCGAGGATTCTGGATAGTTTAGATCCAAATTCTTAGCAAAATCAATGTCATGTGTACGGGCTTTTTTAATAATCAAGCAATATAATATATCCGCTTTTGGGTATATCCTTTTTCTGTTAATCCAAAGCTCTGTATAATACAGATCCAATTTCTAATGAACCTATTCGCTTAGAATTTTGATCTAATTTATTTAGAATCCTCGAAAATTACTACAAAAATATGTACTAGAAGAATTCTTCAGATGATCCTCAGATATCTTCCATAGCTTAGCTATTAAGCAGGTCGATAACCTTGCTTATGAATAGGTCCCTTAGAAATTGGATCTAAATTATCCAGAGTTCTGAATTACCAGAAAGTGGAAATGCCCTAGAAGATTATTAAAAGCGAATATCTTAAAAAGCTTGATTATTAAAAATGCTCGTAAACCTGGCTTTGATTTTGCTAAGAATTTGGATGTAAGCTATCCAGAATCCGAGAAAGTTACTAGAGAAATATGTACTAAAAAAATTCCTAAGACGATCCTCAGATATTGCTTATTCAGGTATATTAGAAATAGGATGAAAATTATCCAGAATTCTGGATTACCAGAGATGTCGTAGAAGATTATTAAAAGCGGATATCTTCTATTGCTTGATTATTAAGAAGGCCCGTAATAGCTTAATAGCTAAGCTATGGAAGATATATGAGGATCGTCTTATGAATTCTTCTAGTACATATATTTGTGACGTTTTTCGAGGAATCTGGATAGTTTAGATCCAAATTCTTAGCGAAATCAAAGCCAGGTTTACGGGACTTTCTAATAATTAAGCAATGAAAGATAACCGCTTTAAATAATCTTCTAGTGCATCTCCTTTTTCTGGTAATTCAGAGCTCTGGATAATTTAGATCTAATTTGTAATGAACATGTTCAGAAGCAAGTTTGTCAACCTGCTTAATAGCTAAGCTATGGACGATATCTAAGGATCGTCTTAAGAATACCTCTAGTACATATTTTTGTCGTGATTTTCGAGGATTCTGGATAGATTAGATAAACATTCTTAGCGAAATCATTGCCAGGCTTACGGGCCTTCTTAATAATCAAGCAATAGAAGATATCCGCTTTTAATAATCTTCTAGGGCATTTCCACTTTCTGGTAATCCAGAACTCTGGATAATTTAGATCCAATTTCTAAGGGACCTATTCATAAGCAAGTTTATCGACCTGACTAATAGCTAAGCTATGGAAGAGATTTGAGGATCGTCTGAAGAATTCTTCTAGTACATATTTTTGTAGTGATTTTCGAGGATTCTGGATAGATTAGATCAAAATTCTTGGCGAATAGGTTCATTAGAAATTGGATCTATATTGTACAGAGCTCTGGATTAACAGAGCAAGGAGACACCCAAAAGCGGATATCTTCTATTGCTTGATTATTAAAAAAGCCCGTACACTTGATTTTGCTTAGAATTTGGATCTAAACTATCCAGAATCCTCGAAAGTTATTACAAAGATGTGTTTAGAAGAATTTTTATGACGTTTCTCAGATATCTTGCATAGCTTAGCTATTAAGCAGGCCGACAAACTTGCTTATGAATAGGTCCATTACAAATTGGATCTAAATTATCCAGAGTTCTGGATTACCAGAAAAAAAGAGATGCCCTAGAAGATTATTAAAAGCGAATATCTTATAAAGCTTGATTATTAAAAAAGCACGTAAACCTGGCTTTGATTTTGCTAAGAATTTGGATCCAAACTATCCAGAATCCGAGAAAGTTACTAGAAAAATATGTACAAAAAAAATTCTTAAGACGATCCTCAGATATTGCTTATGAATAGGTCCATTATGTCCAGAGATGTCGTAGAAGATTATTAATAGCGGATATCTTCTATTGCTTGATTATTAAGAAGGCCCGTAATAGCTTAATAGCTAAGCTATGGAAGATATATGAGGATCGTCTTAAGAATTCTTCTAGTACATATATTTGTGCCGTTTTTCGAGGATTCTGGATAGTTTAGATCCAAATTCTTAGCGAAATCAAAGCCAGGTTTACGGGACTTTCTAATAATCAAGCAATGAAAGATATCCGCTTTAAATAACCTTCTAGGGCATCTCCTTTTTCTGGTAATTCAGAGCTCTGGATAATTTAGATCTAATTTTTAATGAACCTATTCAGAAGCAAGTTTGTCGACCTGCTTAATAGTTAAGCTATTAATCTAAGGATCGTCTTAAGAATACTTCTAGTACATATTTTTGTCGTGATTTTCGAGAATTCTGGATAGATTAGATATAAATTCTTAGCGAAATCATTGCCAGGTTTACGGGCCTTCTTAATAATCAAGCAATAGAAGATATCCGCTTTTAATAATCTTCTAGGGCATTTCCACTTTCTGGTAATCCAGAACTCTGGATAATTTAGATCCAATTTCTAAGGGGCCTATTCATAAGCAAGTTTATCGACCTGCTTAATAGCTAAGCTATGGAAGATATCTGAAGATCGTCTGAAAAATTCTTCTAGTACATATTTTTGTAGTGATTTTCGAGGATTCTGGATAGATTAGATCAAAATTCTTAGCGAATAGGTTCATTAGAAATTGGATCTCTATTATAGAGAGCTCTGGATTAACAGAAAAAGGAGATACCCAAAAGCGGATATCTTCTATTGCTTGATTATTAAAAAAGCCCGCACACATGACATTGATTTTGCTAAGAATTTGGATCTAAGCTATCGAGAATCGTCGAAAGTTATTACAAAAATGTGTACTAGAAGAATTTTTATGACGTTTCTCAGATATCTTGCATAGCATAGCTATTAAGCAGGCCGACAAACTTGCTTATGAATAGGTCCATTACAAATTGGATCTAAATTATCCAGAGTTCTGGATTACCAGAAAAAGGAGATGTCCTATAAGGTTATTTAAAGCGGATATCTTCTATTGCTTGATTATTGAAAAAGCCTGCAACCCTGGCTTTGATTTTGCTACGAATTTAGATCCAAACTATCCAGAATCCTTCAAAATTACTAAACAAATATGTACTAGAAGAATTCTTCAGACGATCCACAGATATCTTCCGTAGCTATTAAAGAGGTCGATAAACTTGCTTATAAATAGGTCCCATAGACATTGGATCTAAATTATGCAGAATTCTGGATTACCAGAAAAAGGAGATAACCTAGAAGATTATTAAAAGCGGATATCTTCTATTACTTGATTATTGAAAAGGCCCGCAATCCTAGCTCTGATATTGCTAAGAATTTGGAACTAAACTATCCAGAATCCTCGAAAGTTAGTAGAAAAATGCCTACTAGAAGAATTCTTAAGACGACCCTCAGATATCGCTGTCCATTAGAAATTGGATATAAATTATCCAGAGTTCTCGATTACCAGAAAAATGAGGTGCTCCAGAAGATTATTAAAAGCGGATATCTTCTATTGCTTGATTATTAAAAAGGCCCGTAAACCTGTCTTTGATTTCGCTAAGAATTTTGATCTAATCTATCTAGAATCCTCGAAAACCACTACAAAAATATGTACTAGAAGAATTCTTCCGTCGATCCTCAGATATCTTCCATATCTTAGCTGCTAAGCAGGTCGATAAATTTGGGTATGAATAGGTCCCCTAGAAATTGGATCTAAGTTATCCAGAATTCTGGATTATCAAAAATGGGAGATGCCCTAGGAGATTATTAAAAGCGGATATGTTCTATTGCTTGGTTATTAAGAATGCCCGTAAACTTAGCAATTATTTCGCTAAGAATTTTGATCTAATCTATCCGGAATTCTCGAAACACACTACAAAAATTTGTACTAGAAGAATTCTTCAGTCGATCCTCAGACATCTTCCATATCTTAGCTGCTAAGCAGGTCTATAAATTTGCTAATGAATAGGTCCTTTAGAAATTGGATCTAGGGTGAAGGTTATTTAAGGCGGATATCTTCTATTACTTGGTTAGTTTGGGTTAAAAAAGACCGTACACCTGGCTTTGCTTTTGCTAAGAGTTTAGATCTAAACTATCCAGAATCCTCCAATATTACTGGAAATATATGTACTAGAAGAATTCTTAAGACGATCCTCAGATATTGCTTATGAATTCGTCTATTAGAAATTGGATCTAAATTATCCAGAGTTCTCGATTAGCAGAAAAAGGAGGTGCCCTAGAAGATTATTAAAAGCGGGTATCTTCTATTGCTTGATTATTAAAAAGGCCCACATATCTGGCTTTGATTTCGCTAAGACTTTTGATCTAATCTATCCAAAATCCTCGAAAATCACTACAAAAATATGTACTAGAAGAATTCTTCAGTCGATCCTCAGATATCTTCTATTACTTAGCTGCTAAGCAGGTCGATAAATTTGCTTTTGAATAGATCCCTTAGAAATTGGATCTAAGTTATCCAGAATTCTGAACTATCAAAAATGGGAGATGCCCTAGGAGATTATTAAAAGCGGATATGTTCTATTGCTTGATTATTAAGAAGACCCGTAAACTTAGCAATGATTTCGCCAAGAATTTTGATCTAATCTATCCAGAATTCTCGAAAATCACTAAAAATTTGTACTAGAAGAATAATCTTCAGTCGATCCTTAGATAACTTCCATATCTTAGCTGCTAAACAGGTCGATAAATTTCCTTATGAATAGGTCCCTTAGAAATTGGTTCTAGGGTGAAGGTTATTTAAAGCGGATATCTTCTATTGCTTGATTATTAAAAAAGCCCGTACACCTGGCTTTGATTTTGCTAAGAGTTTAGATCTAAACTATCCAGAATCTTCCAAAATTGCTGGAAAAATATGTACTAGAAGAATTCTTAAGATGATCCTCAAATATTGCGTATGAATACGCCCATTACAAATTGGATTTAAATTATCCAGAGTTCTCGATTACCAGAAAAAGGAGGTGCCCTAGAAGATTATTAAAAGCGGATATCTTCTATTGCTTGATTATTAAAAAGGTTCGTAAACCTGGCTTTGATTTTGCTAAGAATTTTGATCTAATCTATCCAGAGTCCCCGAAAATCACTACAAAAATATGTATTAGAAGAATTCTTCAGTCGATCCTCAGATATCTTCCATATCTTAGCTGCTAAGCAGGTCGATACATTTGCTTATGAATAGGTTCCTTAGAAATTGGATCTAAGTTATCCAGAATTCTGGATTAACGAAAATGGGAGATGGCCTAGGAGATTATTAAAAGCGGATATGTTCTATTGCTTGATTATTAAGAAGGCCCGTAAACTTAGCAATGATTTCGCTAAGAATTTTTATCTAATCTATCCAGAATTCTCGAAAATCACTACAAAAATTTGTACTAGAAGAATTCTTCAGTCGGTCCTCAGATATCTTCCATATCTTAGCTGCTAAGCAGGTCGATAAATTTGCTTATGAATAGGTCCCTTAGAAATTGGTTCTAATGTGAAGGTTATTTAAAGCGGATATCTTCTATTGCTTGATTATTAATAAAGCCCGTACACCTGGCCTGATTTTGCTAAGAGTTTAGATCTAAACTATCCAGAATCCTCCAAAATTGCTGGAAAAATATGTACTAGAAGAATTCTTAAGACGATCCTCAGATATTGCTTATGAATACGTCCAATAGAAATTGGATTTAAATTATCCAGAGTTTTCGATTACCAGAAAAATGAGGTGCCCTAGAAGATTATTAAAAGCGGATATCTTCTATTGCTTGATTATTAAAAAGGTCCGTAAACCTGGCTTTGATTTCGCTAAGAATTTTGATCTAATCTATCCAGAATCCTCGAAAATCACTACAAAAATATGTACTAGAAGAATTCTTCAGACGATCCTCAGATATCTTCCATATCTTAGCTGCTAAGCAGGTCGATACATTTGCTTATAAATAGGTCCCTTAGAAATTGGATCTAAGTTATCCAGAATTCTGGATTAACAAAAATGGGAGATGCCCTAGGAGATTATTAAAAGCAGATATGTTCTATTGCTTGATTATTAAGAAGGCCCGTAAACTTGCAATGATGTCGCTAGGAATTTTGATCTAATCTATCCAGAATTCTCGAAAATCACTACAAAAATTTGTACTAGAAGAATAATCTTGAGTCGGTCCTTAGATATTTTCCATATCTTAGCTGCTAAGCAGGTCGATAAATTTGCTTATGAATAGGTCCCTTAGAAATTGGTTCTAGGGTGAAGGTTATTTAAAGCGGATATCTTCTATTGCTTGGTTATTAAAAAAGCCCGTATACCTAGCTTTGATTTTGCTAAGAGTTTAGATCTAAACTATCCAGAATCCTCCAAAATTACTGGAAAAATATGTACTAGAAGAATTCTTAAGACGATCCTCAGATATTGCTTATGAATAGGCCCATTAGAAATTGGATCTAAATTATCCAGAGTTCTCGATTACCAGAAAAAGGAGGTGCCCTAGAAGATTATTGCTTGATTATTAAATAGGCCCCTAAACCTGGCTTTGATTTCGCTAAGAATTTTGATCTAATCTATCCAGAATCCTCGAATCCTCACTACAAAAATATGTACTAGAAGAATTCTTCAGTCGATCCTCAGATATCTTCCATATCTTAGCTGCTAAGCAGGTCGATACATTTGCTTATGAATAGGTCCCTTAGAAATTGGATCTAAACTTATCCAGAATTCTGGATTATCAAAAATGGGAGATGCCCTAGGAGATTATTAAAAGCGGATATGTTCTATTGCTTGATGATTAAGAAGGCCCGTAAACTTGCAATGATGTCGCTAAGAATTTTGATCTAATCTATCCAGAATTCTCGAAAATCACTACAAAAATTTGTACTAGAAGAATAATCTTGAGTCGGTCCTTAGATAACTTCCATATCTTAGCTGCTAAGCAGGTCGATAAATTTGCTTATGAATAGGTCCCGTAGAAATTGGTTCAAGGGTGAAGGTTATTTAAAGCGGATATCTTCTATTGCTTGATTATTAAAAAGCCCGTACACCTGGCTTTGATTATGCTAAGAGTTTAGATCTAAACTATCCAGAATCCTCCAAAATTGCTGGAAAAATATGTACTAGAAGAATTCTTAAGACGATCCTCAGATATTGCTTATGAATACGTCCATTAGAAATTGGATTTAAATTATCCAGAGTTCTCGATTACCAGAAAAAGGAGGTGCCCTAGAAGATTACTAAAAGCGGATATCTTCTATTGCTTGATTATTAAAAAGGCCCGTAAACCTGGCTTTGATTTCGCTAAGAATTTTGATCTAATCTATCCAGAATCCTCGAAAATCACTACAAAAATATGTACTAGAAGAATTCTTCAGTCGATCCTCAGATATCTTCCATATCTTAGCTGCTAAGCAGATCGATACAATTGCTTATGAATAGGTCCCTTAGAAATTGGATATAAGTTATCCAGAATTCTGGATTAACAAAAATGGGAGATGCCCTAGGAGATTACTAAAAGCGGATATGTTCTATTGCTTGATTATTAAGAATGCCCGTAAACTTAGCAATGATCTCGCTAAGAATTTTGATCTAATCTATCCAGAATTCTCGAAAAACACTACAAATATTTGTACTAGAAGAATTCTTCAGTCGATCCTCAGATATCTTCCATATCT
>MU183716.1:101284-115425 GCA_016904865.1 Pissodes strobi
GAAGTGCCTAGAGCGGAAACTACAAAAAAACTAATATTACATATACTACAGGGTTTTTATTTATATATAGAGTAGATAAATTTCTTGACCTCTATAGGAGAGACTTGAAATACATACCAGAGGGGAAAAAAACTTAAAAGGAGAGGCGACAACCTGCCAATTGATTTTGTATACTATACGCATAAACCAGCACAAGGGGTATATAATTGTCAAAATCATAACACCATCAGCTGATTTCAGGTGATCAGATCAGACGTCATTGTCAATCTAATGCAAAGTGATAAACTTACGTCACGGCTACACAAGACATTCTTCAATTTTATAAATGCTGTTCTAGCTCTTTCGATTCGACATTTTACTTCAATAGTATGATCCCAGTCATCGCTTATAGTTGTTCCCAAATAAACAATCCTGTCCGTTCTCTGCCATGGCTCGTCGTCAACAATAAGGCCTTCGTCATTCACTCGATTTTTACTGATTATCATATACTTTGTTTTCTTAGTATTAAGATTTATCCCATATGCCACACACTTTTCAACTACTCGATTTAGCAACAGTTGAAGTCCTTGCATTGAGTAAGTCATAAGGATAGTGTAGTCAGCATACCGCAAATTATTCACGATTACTCCGTTTATTTTTACCCCCTCTTCAACATCTTCATCGAAGGTCTCTCGAAATATTTGCTCGGAATATAAATTTAAAGCAATGGGGACAAGATGCAACCTTGTCTTACTGCTCTCATTGTCGTAATGTCCGGAGTTAATCTATCGTTTATCTTCAGATTTGCCTTTTGATTCCAGTAAATATTTGCAATAAATTTTACATCTTTAGTGTCTATTCCTGTAGACTGCAGAATACTTATCAATTTGTTATGACGGACCTTATCGAATGCCTTCTCGAAATCAATGAAACTACACGACGCGGTTGACATCCCTACACCTCTGCACCAGAATCTGAATGCCAAACAATCCCTCTCTAGTTCCTAAACCTTTTCGAAATCCGAACTGAGTACCGCCAATATGCCCTTCAATTTTCGGGTATGTTCTCTGCAGGAATATCTTTAGCATATGGCTCATTAAACTTATTGTGCGATGGTCCTTGCGTTCTTTAGCATTTGCTTTTTTAGGGAGTGCAACAAAAGTAGATATTAGCCAGTCAGAAGGAATGATACCTCTATCATAGATTGCTTTAAACAGTCTTGTTAACAATTTAAGATAGTTTTCTCCGAGTACCTTTAGCAGCTTCATCGGCATTTCATCGGGACCGGGAGCTTTTCTGTTTTTCCCATTCAGTATTGCTCTCTTCACTTCGTCCATTGTTATAGATGGGCCAGCCGGAGGGTCTCCTATCCCGTGATTTTCTCCCCTGTCATCAGCGAATAAGTCTTCTATGTATTCTTTCCATCTAGCCAACTTTCCCTCTATATCCATAATCATTTGACCATCCTTGTCCACTAACCTGCTGTCTGTATTGGAATGCCGGGAACCTATCGCATCTTTAATTTTCTTGTGTAGATGAAATGTATTATGTTTTTTGTCCATTTCTTCCATTTCAGTGCAATCTGCCGAGAACCAAGTAGATTTTGCATGTCTTATCTTCCTTCTCATTTCCCCATTGAGTTGTTTATATTCTGGTTTTTAAATTCTCTTCATGTTTCCATCAGGTCCAATATCTCGTCAGTCATCCAAGACCTTTTCTTTTGTTGTCTCTCCTGTTTACACCTTGCCTCGAGCATGCCGTTAGTGGTCTCATAGGGGCCTACGAATATTTAGTTGCAATTTTTCTTAGCTTAACTTTATTCACTTTCAGTTTATTCTAATCTGAGGTGAAAATAAATACATACAGTTAGTAGCATCGCGTAGTGTTTGAATCTCCTACGTTTTATATTTAATTTTTCTTTCTATTTCTTATAGTTTTTTATTTTAGAGGCACTGTCACAAGCCGTTTTGTCCGGCGTATATCGATGCGTAAATCACCCTAGAATTCGTCACCCTTCACATGGTCCCGAACGCGTTCGTGTATAGCAACGGGAAAACCCTCGTAGATATGCCGGCTGATCTGGCTTCGTCGTTCTCTCAATCGAGAAATTTTAATAAAACCGCGCTGCGAAACGATTCGATTTGCAATAAATTGAATTTAGCGCGTGAAGATTAAGTCGACGGTAGAAGGTTATGTTTCCGGCGCCGTAGTATACTGTTTTGGGATTGGTTGATGGGATTGAGCGTCGCACGCATTTATTTTAATTGTCTTTAAATAATTGAGAATTCTATTAATTGTAGTGGCTTAATGACAATGCGCTTTTCGCTACTCTGCGTAGTTTTTTTAGGATGCCTGTGCATCGAAATCCCAGGTTTTTATCGTTTAATGCCCTAGGATTAATTATTGAGAGGAACATGTGATCAACCATGTTGGATATTCATTGGTTGAGCGAGTTTTTTTCGAGCTAAGAATCTTCGTGCAGCTTGCTGCTCTTCGGTTTTCGGTCGCTTGGGTCACTCTTTTACGACGAACCGAATCAAGCAGTCATTTTTAGACGCCGGTTGGAAACAATTGTGATTTTTACCTGGTAATGGGATTTTTCTGACCGGGTCATATTAACAGTTTCAGTCTTTAGCTGTGCCTTATCTTTTCGTAAGTGTTGGTGTCTGAAACTGCCCTGTGTGGGATTTGAGTGCTGCTTTGCAAGGTGAGTTGAGTTTTTTGTGCATTTTTTGTCTCTCTGTGAACGCCATCATTTGGTGACGCACGTGGGCGGATTTTTAATTCCATTTTTAATCTCCACCCACTTGCCCAACTGAAAGCCGTCTAGCGTTAAGCAACTGGCTACCCCCCTACACAGGTAAATTATTTTTTTTTATTTCTGATTTCTCTTTTTCCTTGATGGTTGATTTTGATCACCGAGTTATAATGCTCGTCCATTAAAAGTTAATGTGGAACCTTGAATATGTGTTCTTTCACAGGGAACTCTCGTTGGGTAAACGACGATCGTTGGGTTTACTTCTACTGTGAGGTCTATTGCTACCGTCGAGTTGTTATTTGTTATCTACGAGCATCGTTAGCGACAGAGTGTTCCTTGGCTAAGCCTGTCTAGCGTACCACCGGTATAGAGCCTTGCAGGCCTTCGCCTGTGAGCAGTTCTTTCTGGAAGCTGCCTGAGGAGTTACTCATCGACCAAGTGAGCAATTTTCATTTTTTTTTTTCATTCATCTATGTTGCGGGAAATGTGTGTAATTAACTACAATCTCTAATTATATTTTTGGGCTTTGTTTTCGAACAAAGAATAACTTTTCAACCTCTTGCTCCTTAATTCAGGCAACATTTAGTCATTCAAATTTTCGTTTGAATGAACTTTGAATTTTTGGGCAACCATGTCAAGTCCAAAATACTTGATTTTATTTAATTAAATTCTCAAATTTTCTCACAAATGAACATTGAATTTTTGGGCAATTTTGACGAGCCTAAATTGCTGGCTTTTATTTAATCAAATTCTAAAATTCAGATAGATCCGCTGATCTAGAGTAAATCAGATTTTGGATCGATTTTTTCTTTGAACTGTTAATTAACTGACGCAAGGACGTTGTAGGTCGAACTAGCTTATTATTGTTCTCAATTTTGCGTTATTTATTTTTAATTGTATTTTTTATTGCGGCCTTTGATTTTTCTTTACTCGAACAGATTATTTCTTATCTTTGTCCTACTGGTAGCTTGACCGTGGAGTAAATTGACATATGTTAAGGTCTGTAATTAATTGGTGGTTATAATAACGCCAGGTCTAACTAGCTTATTTATATATTGTTTTTGCGGCAGTTATCAACGAAATTTAACTGAACTAAATAGCCATAGTTAGTTAGTTATACGGCATATTGTGACGGATCATGATTCGAGATTCGTGAATTAGTCTTTAATTAGGTGATTACTCGGGCTAATTGAACTTACCTATAATGAGAAGTTATTCGCAGTGTCTGGCTTTTAACACATATTACTGAAGTGCTTTTATTAATGCTTTAAGCGATCGTCATCAATTACAATTAAATATTTCGGAATTTGTTTAGAGTAAGCGTGTGAATTATTTTCACCGAGTAAAGCCTACCTTTAAGAGTACAGTAACCATGAGAATTGACTACTGAAATTTTCTTCAACTTAATTTTCTTTTCCCCTCCTGACCAGCTGTGATATTTTATTGTTAGGTAATAAAACCAATCCTTTGTTTGTGTATTCACCTGTTTTATTTAATTAGAACTCAAGCAAATATCCAACGGGATAGGCTGCTTCCGTAAGTATCTGTTTTTTATCATTAGCGCTCAATAATTGGATCGTTCCTGACTTACCTTTGATTAATATTCGAGTATTTGTTTATCCTTTACTTTAGTTATCTTTGATTAATTTTTGAGTATTATTCTCATCGACTTTAGTTTTCGGTTAAGTTGTGGTACTTACTTTACACTGACTTTGATTATTTATTAGTTTAAGTTTAAGTTATAAGGGTAAGTATTTTTCCCTTATTATTCCTGATAAATTGCCGGAATATATATTTAATCTAATTTTCTAACTTCTTTTTATTGTTTTATTGATCGATTTTCCTGATAGAAATAAATAACGAATTTTTGGTATTCATTTATTTTTTCGCGAAGGTTAAGCTGAAACGAGACATATTTCAACTTTGGAGTAATTGTCGCTTGTGCTGTCTAAAAGCCCGTGGCGCCTTAAAATAAATCAACCCGCACCCTAGTCTCCGGCATTTGAGCTAGGGCCTAATTTATACGCTCGGCGACAGCTCGTTTTAGCCTACGCATTGACATACTTTATTTCTTTACGTCATTCATTATCTAATTTTATATTGTCAAAATTAAAATTTTTCTTTCGGTTTATGAGTATTCACTCCCAGTTCTTTCTAAGCTGGAGTGAAGGTTTGCGCCCATTAGAAACACAAAAAGAGCGTAATAGCACATACATGATATTTCCGTATATATTTTGAATCCTTCTATAACTTTAATTAATAGAGTTGTAAAACAATTATCTCACAAAAGTTGAATAACTTTATATGAACTTCTTACCATTGGAATTATTATTGAATCATGCGGCAACAGTGCTTATTAAATCATAAATAATTCGCGTAGGAAAAAAATCGGACGCCCCATAATTTCGAGTCGTGCATAACTCGCGAACGGGCAATTAGTATGACGAAAATACGATTTAAGACCTCGACAAATTTCACTTTTTAAATCCGACATCGATTAATGCATCATTTAAGCCGGAATAAACGAATGCCTGTTTTCTTCTCGTTCGTTTTTCCGTTTCTTCTTTTGCGCGCCGCAATACAATATTTTATCCGATTTTGTGTAACAATGAGTTTTTGTAGTTGCGTTGCCGACTTTTAAGGCTCTCTTTGTATTGGCGTTTATTTGTATTTTATAAAAGGGGGACGACGAATTTATGACGAGTTAATTGAGTTGTTGGACTACGGTTAAAGTTGTTTGGGCTTTCACCGTTATGCCTAATTTTGTTCCGGAACGGTCGGAAAATAGTTTAAAAATTTGTTTACGTCATATCCAGTGAAATAAAACGCGGGTTTTATTTATTAGCATTCACTTTTATCATCGTAATTTTATGCAATGGAAACAGTTAAACTCAGAAGCTTCATGGACAAAACAATAAACTTGGCAACACTACCACGTGATTTCTCAATTTGGACATAACTACTATATACAAATCATAGGATCAAGTCCAACTGATAAAACCATTATCAGCCCTAATGCATCCCGTAACGACCACACAACGGAAGACGCCAGCCGATAAGAGAAATTATAAATACCCCAATGACACTATTTTTGGAGATTCGTTTAGCACATTTCTTGTAGTCACTTTGCTTGTTTTGAAATTGTCTCATTGTAAATCTAGTTCAATAAACTGTTTTTTAAAAGTAGCTTCGCAGAGTTTAACATTTAATTGGCGCTGCGAACAGGATAGTGCACGAGAGCATTTCATTTGTTACTCGTTATATTTTTAAATATTTTAGCACTATTTACGAAAACTCATACTTTGCTAAACTGCTTTGAAATACGATACTGTGAAGTAAGAAAATGTTCATGTAAGTACAACTTTTATATACTAAAGTGTTTCTTAATGTCCAAAGCTAGCGGTATTCGAAAACGCCTATTGAAGAATTTTGACATTTCACAAACTTCCGCACATTACATTGAAACTGACGATTTGAGCACTTCTGCTGTTCCTTTGTCACTATCTGAATCCCAACTTCTCGAAATAAAAAATCAAATTAACCCTCCTACCACAATGAGCTTCTCTGAAATAAAAGATTTTGGAAATACAATTACGCCATTCTCAGGTGACTCCGATCTTTTAGCCAGTTTTATCTCTACGGTAGATGATTTTTATTCCCTTTTCTATGCTAATAGCAACGGAATCCAAAAGAAATATATCTTACAATTAATTAAATCTAAACTAAAAGAGGATGCTTCGCTTCTAATATTGAGATCAAATCTTAATACTTGGGATGAGATTAAAAATCTTTTATCTCAAAAGTATGGTGATCCAATTTGTGTAGAACTCCTACTTCAACAGTTAGATATTATCCACATCGAAAGAAACGAAAAACCCAATGATTTCGCAATTAGGTTAAAAGACCATTTAATGCGAATTAATTGCAAAATAGTTGCAGAAAACCCTAACGATATTAACCAACAACGTTTCATTTCCAATATAGCGGAAAAAAAGACTATTTTAACTCTAGTAGCCAACATGCCTTCTAGCCTTCAAATCAAATTTGATTTATCCCCTATAGAAACTTTCGAAGATGCCATCAAATTCCTGCATACACAGGAAATAAAAGAATCTCTTCGTGAAAGGTACAATCGCCTTCAAAATAGACCTATACCCAATGTCTCAAAACCCCCAATCCGAAATAACCCTAAACCTAATTACCAACCTCCGATTCGCTACCAGAATTACACACCTCATAATAATTTGAGACCCAACTTTAATAATACACCTCCACAATTTCGAAATGATTTCCAAAGAAATCAATTCCCCTCTCAACCTATTAATTTCAATACCCGACCCGTTCAAAGAAAATATTTTACGAATGATCAAGTTTTTGGAAAAAATCCAAACGCTTTCCCAAAAAATACTAATCAACCACAACAGAACCCTACTCCTATGTCTGGTGTTAGTATTATTCCCAAAAGTTCTCGAAATCAAAATATTTCACAGCCATATCGCTCCTCGAATTATTTCCAATCTTCCGGCCCTCGAAACTTTATCGCTGAAGAGCTAACAAACGCCGAGTGTCTCCCCGAAAGCGAATACGAGAACGAACAACTCGAAGAAGATTAAAACCCATATTATTTTCTCGAACAAGAAGAAAATCTCGATGAAAATTTTCAAGACCTAGCCTCTACCCTACAATCGACTTAAATAACTTAACTATTCCCACTCAACTTCCATACCTCTATTTATCTGAAGCCCAAATTAATGTCCTAATCGATTCTGGTGCAAGCGATTCAATTATGAACCCGCACTTACTAGAATATCTCTCGCCCTATGTTTTCTACGAAACTTTCGAAGTAACTTCATGCCTAAATAAACAAAAACTAAATACTAATGTTTCGTTCCCATTATTACAAGAATTTGGAATCCCCGATGTTCTAACATTTAGAATCATAAATTGGCACCAACATTTCGATGCGCTAATAGGCACTAAAGATTTGCAAATATTAAATTCAATCATTAATTATAGAAACAACACTATAACAATGAAAGACAAGAAAATTAAATTTTCTCTCTATTTAAACGAGCCTACGAAAACCATTCAAAATTCAGCCTCTGTTTTAAACATCCCAGTAACTCAAGAAAGTGGAACTGCCCTTTTATCCTCTTTCGAAATTAACGAACACGTCATTCCTGACTCTTTAGTCCAAGTTAATCATGGTTATTGCCAAATTCCGAACCCTTCTAATCGATCCGTCGACCCAATACAAGAACGACATTTCGTCATATCACAAGATAATTTTAAATTAACAAACCCCCCAAAAGATAAGAAACCCAGTCGCTCAACTACGATTAGACCATTTAAATAATGAAGAAAGACAAACAATTCAAACATTATGTTATCAATTTAAAGACATTATGTATCACGAAAACAGTGACCTGACCTTTACTAGCCAAACAAAACATCAAATACGAACAACTAACGACCGTCCTATTTATACAAAAGGTTTTCGACATCCCCCATCCATGCAGAAGGAAATTCAGGAACAAATCAAAAAATTAATTGATAATAAAATTATTCGACCTTCTATTTCCCCCTACTCTGCACCCGTATGGATAGTCCCCAAGAAAATGGACGCCTCAAATATTAAAAAGTACAGAATGGTTATCGACTACCGACAATTAAATGAACATACCATCGAAGATAAATATCCGCTACCCCGCGTTGATGAAATTTTAGATCATCTTGGAAAATGTACGTACTTTACCACACTTGACTTAGCCCAAGGCTTTCATCAAATTGAGATGCATCCCGATTCAGTCGAAAAGACTGCCTTCACCGTGAATAATGGACAGTTTGAATATGTCAGAATGCCATTTGGATTGAAGAATGCCGCTGCTACATTTCAGAGAATGATGGACGAAATTCTCCGAGACCATTTGTATAAACACTGCTTCATTTATATGGATGATGTAGTTATCTTCTCCAAATCCCTCCAAGAACACATTGATCATATACGATTGATATTCCAAAAATTAAGACAAGTCAATCTTAAAATTCAACTCGACAAATCCGAGTTCCTTTCCAAAGAAGTAGCATTCCTAGGCCATGTCATCACCCCTCAAGGAATAAGACCTAACCCTTCGAAAATAATTGCAATCAAAAATTATCCCATTCCAAAAACGGAGAAAGAAATTAAAGCTTTCTTAGGATTAGTAGGATACTACAGACGTTTTATTCAGAATTTCTCAAAAATTGTATTCCCTTTGACCAAATGTTTACGCAAGGGTACAAAAATTAATATTCAAGACACTGAATATATTGAAGCCTTTAATCTTTGCAAAAACCTAATTATTAATTCACCCGTCTTAGTCTACCCACATTTTAAGAAACCTTTCGTTCTAACGACCGACGCTTCTAACATTGCAATAGGCAGTGTACTTAGCCAAAACAACCACCCGATTGCATATTATTCTCGCACTCTCAATTCCGCCGAGAAAAATTATTCCACTATTGAGAAAGAACTGCTCTCGATTCTAAGTTCAGTTAAAAATTTTCGACCCTATCTATTCGGTAGAAAATTCACGATTGAAACTGACCACAACCCTCTAATCTGGCTTTCAAAAATAAAAGAACCTAACTCCCGTCTTATTCGATGGAGACTCAAACTCGAAGAGTTCGATTTCGAAATTAAATATAAAAAAGGAAAAGAGAATAAAGTCGCTGACGCACTTTCTCGCATTGAATTAAACATCAACGAAACCGACTCTATTATTCCTCAAGTGAACGACGATGATATAGCTAATATATTTGATCCTGACGAAGTACTAGAACAACTAGACAAACACACTTCTAGATCTGACAATCAAACTGTACATTCAAATACAGAAAACGACAACGTAATAAAAGGTTTACCCATTTCAGAAGACCCCGTCAACTATTCAAATATTAGACTAATATTAACCTTCGCGAAGAAATATACTCTTGCCACTACAAAGCCCTTCAACAAAATTCACCACTTTATTACTATTCCTAAGCTCAACCCTAAGGAATCTATTAATAAAGTACTGAAAGAACTTTGTAACCCTACGAAAAAAGCCACCTTCTTTATTATTGATGAAAATCTTAAACAGTTTGTTTTTCAAGTAATTCACGAGAATTTTAATAACACTCTGAAATTATCTATCTCAAACGAATATACTAAAGACATAACAGACGAAAAACAATAACTCGAATTGATCCAAGATTATCATAGACAAAATCACAATGGTATTAATGCGACCTACTTCGCCTTTAAACGAAAATACTATTGGCCAAACATGAAAGATTCTATAACTTCCTTTATAAACAAATGCGACTTATGCCTTCAAGGAAAATATGAAAGACATCCCTATAATGTTGTACCCGAAGGTCCCCTCCTTGCCAAAAGACCTTTTGAGACTCTTCATATAGACATCTTTCAAACAAACAGTTTTAAATTCCTAACAATAATTGACCTTTTCTCTAGGTACGCCCAAGCCTACCACGTACCTGATACTAACAGTTCGCAAACTCAGACATTACTTTTCGCATCATCACCTGCCAAAACGAATCGTTTGTGACAACGGCAGAGAATTCAGAAATAAAACCTTAGAAGAATTTTGTAATTTATTTCATATCGAATGTCATTTCACTACCCCTTGGAACTCTAGTTCTAATAGCCCCGTAGAAAGACTTCATGGAACAATAACCGAGAAATTGAGAACTTTAGGTATCAACAGTAATGAAACCATTCCGAATCTAATGACTACTGTTATCCTACAGTACAATCAACCTATACATTCGACTACAGGTTTTTCACCCTTTTCGCTTCTCTATGGTCCATACTACCAAGTACTTTCAATAAACAATGACTTAACCATCTTCCAAGAATATAACGAAGACAGGAAAAGAGAAATCCTTCCTCTATACGACTCAGTCTATACCAACACTAAGAAATGTCTAGAAAAAGCCCAGAAAACTCTAGATAAAGAACCTACCCCTGAAATTCCCGAAGATACAACTATACAAAGACGAATTCCCGTCAGATTTCATAAAATGACACCACCATACTCTCACGCGAAAGTAACAGCCCAAAATAAGAACACCTTAAAAATCAAGAACTTAAAAACTAAGTACTCAACCCGCGCGAATATTAGGAAAATAAAAAGATTAAGAAAGGACCCTATTTTGTTACAGAAAACTCCTTCTACTAGCGAGTACAGCCCAAGCTCTTCAAATTCAGACTCTTGAAGACGCCACGTACTTAGAACCCGTAGGAAAAGGATACATACTAGATCAATATCATACTACTTTTATCAATTTTAATCTGACTCAAGTGAAAGATATTATTCTTAAATTTAACTATAGAATTTCAATATTAAATAGCAAAGCTAAAAATACTCTATTAGTAAACCAAATTCAATATCATAAAAATAAACTTCAAACACTCCAAGAAAACGTCGAAAAACTATCACCCTCGAATACTAGACGCAAAAGAGGACTAATCGATGTTCTAGGAAAAGGAGTTAAAATTATTACCGGAAATCTCGATCAAGAAGACCTCGAAACAATCAATGAACACTTCAACAACATTGATCTGAATCTCCAAAAGTCGATTCAAAGACTAAACGAATTATCTTCTTATTCCGGCCACATTTCCAATAACTACTATGAATCTAAAAGTCAATCTAAAAGAAATTGAAAATAACACCAATAATCTCGACTTCGCTCTCGACATCTTTATTCAAATAAATGAACTTGGAATTCAAATTGATACCCTTGCCAATTTTATTTCCAAACTTTATCGAATTATTGAATTCACCCATTCTCAGACTTTAGATTTGAACTCATAACTTCCCAAGAACTAATCGAACTCTGGGACTTCATGAAGAAAAATTATCCTAGCAAAACTCTTTGGCCTTTACGTAAATTCAATGAGTTAACGAATATCTGTAAGACTAGCTTTGCGCAAAAACACGACAGTATAATAATTGTTGTAAAAATCCCATTATTTAGTATGAATTGTAATCTAAGTATCGTATATTCACTACCTAATAATCAATCGATTCTTTTACTACCTAGTAAATATTATTGTTTAAATAATTGGTATAAAAATTGCTTCCCTATCACAGACTATTGGATCTGTGAAAACCTAATATTAAATAATCAACCTAGTAAAATTAAGACTCATAATAATTACAACATTCATTTTAAAACATTCAATGAACAAATAGTACAATGTAGCGATCATAATGTAAAAATAATTGAATACTGTTCTACTATACAAGAAAGATTATTGCAAAACTGTTCGATAATTAATAGTGACTGTCCTATCATTATTAATAAAATTAGATATGATCATACACCCTTTCACATTTATAAAAGGCTTAACTTCAAGGTAGAAACAACTGACGTTCCTACCCACTCTGTAAGATTGCAAGAAATCCATCTGCAGAACCCAGAAGACATCGAAATGGACATGAAACCAATCGAATACATGCCATTCGTCCACCAATCCGTCCACTACGCTACCAGCTCTACATTATTAATAATTATAATAATCACTGGTATTGCTCTTTCCGTTTATTACAGACAAACATTAAAACGCAAAATATCTGTCAAAACAATTCAGAAGTTATTGACCGAAGACGTTCAACCTAAGGGAGGAGGAATCATAGGATCAAGTCCAACTGATAAAACCATTATCAGCCCTAATGCATCCCGTAACGACCACACAACGGAAGAAGCCAGCCGATAAGGGAAATTATAAATACCCCAATGATAGTATTTTTGGAGATTCGTTTAGCACATTTCTTGCAGTCACTTTGCTTGTTTTGAAATTGTCTCATTGTAAATCTAGTTCAATAAACTGTTTTTTAAAACATTTAATTTACATACCCAATTTTATAAATATTAGAAATAACGCGTTTTCGTTTATGGGGATTTTTCTTTTTAAATATCACTAACTTTAAGTGCAATACTTACGAAATATCCAGCATGTTTAAATTCAAACGTTTGTGGTTGAATTGAAATTCAAAACTGTGAACAGAAGACATCGGAGCAAGATCCCTTTGGTCTCTCAAAGACGTCAATCCTACCACTGACCAAAAATGCCGAAATGTTTGCATCAAAACCAACCTTAGATCCTCAAGGAAAGAATCCCTCAACTATCCCGAGGGTGAATTCCTCAATACCAGATCTGGTATTTCCCCAACGCGAAGTGAAACGAATACTCAAAAGTCTAGATACTAACAAGGCCACAGAACCGGATGGCTTGAAACACCTTGGAAAGTAATCGGTTTCCATTGCCTAATCTAATCGCAACCTGGAACTTGCAAAGGTATAAGTCATATCCCAATGATTTGTACCTTATACAAGCCCCAGGTTGCGATTAGATTACATAATGGAAACCAATAATTCCATCCTAATCTAGAGCTTGCCGGCTCCATTTAAACAAACAAGACAAGAACGATAACTAACATATTTCGAGCCACCTGCAAAAAAAAGTATCGAAGAGTGTCCTCGGCTCGGCTTGTGGTCGTTCCACCCACCACCGGCCGGCCGGCATCGGGTCGCGTTTTTGTCGCGCGAGACAGACGCCGGCCGGTGAGTCATCGATGTTTATTGGTCGGGCAACCTTTCCTATACGGCCCCGTACGCACTCGTGCGACGTTTCTACTTTGGCGGCACCGCAGCCAAAGTAACGAGGTTACTTTCGTTTGGCCGTGAGAACTTTACGTTTTTGGATGTGCCCGTAATAGGTAGGCATGTTCCATTGTAGTACACTATGGGTGGGATAGTTTGGACTATGATTTTGAAACTTGTTGAAAAATGAAAGAGGCAATTTATTTATTTATCAATGAAAATCATCTATTCTTTTGCGACAAGACGGAGCCCGACCACGCGATAGAATGGCCGGGTATATCACCTGATTTGACCTTACTTGACTTTTTCAACACTGAAACAACGAATTACAGTAGAGCGTACAAGACATAAAGCCAGAACGATTCGAAAATTGAAAGAATACAGTCAATAACAGCAAATATTGAAGGTCGATCGTTTTCAAAATGGACCCTTATATATGATACCATTAAATTTGGTCTTAAGAAGACTGGGATCGAGAATTTACAATACAACGCACGTTATCGAAACTAGCAAATAAAACAAGAAATCAAGACCATGAATTGAGACCAAATTGAAACGGAGGGTCTCGATCTCATCATAATGTGACTACTTGTTTTTAATTAATATTTTTGTTTTTCTTGCTTAAGCTACAAGGCTCTCGTTTCGAAATTAATTTTGATGCAACGAAAATATAATATGTATTTTAGTAATTATTTTATTAACGTTTCAAAATTTGAGATCGAGGCTTTGAAAATCAAGATCTGACATAGGT
>MU183716.1:133495-152839 GCA_016904865.1 Pissodes strobi
AAAAAAAAAAGATGCACCTAGAGAGTATTTTTGAAACGAAGAGGCATTTACAAAGATTTTCCCCAAAAAAACCCTATTTAAAAGTCGTCTCGGTATATTATCGATATTTTCGAAATAAAGAGTCATTTAAAGGGTTTTTTTTAAAGATTTTTATCCTATAAACTCCCATTTCTGGCTGTCGCCCCGATATTTTCTTGATATTTTCGAAACAAAGAGGCATTTAAAGGGTTCTTATCCTAAAAATTCCCTATCTAAGGGTAGTTTCGATATATTATCAATATTTTCCAAGCAAAGAAGCATTTAAAGGGTATTTATCCTAAAAATTCCCTATTCAACTGTCGTCTCGGTATGTTAACGATATTTTAACAAGAAGGATTTAAAGAATTTTTCTCCTAAAAATTCCCTGTCTAAGGGTGGTCTTGATATATTATAGATATTTTCGAAACAAAAAAGCATTTAAAGGGTTTTTATCATATAACTTCCCCTTTCCGACTGTCGTCTTGATATTTTATCGATATTTTCGAAACAAAGAGGCATTTAAAGAGTTTTTATTATATAAACTCCCCTTTTTGACTGTGTCGTCTCGATGTTTTACCGATATTTTCGAAACAAAGAGACATTTGAAGTGTTTTTATCCTATAAACTCCCTTTTCAACTGCCGTCTCGATGTTTTATCGATATTTTCGAAACAGAGAGGCATTTAAGAGTTTTTATCCTAGCACGTTGACTGCCGACGCGAATTTCGTGATCGGGTCCGCTGCGCCGAAGTAGTTTTATTGAAAATTTCAGTTATTTTTACGTTTTGAGACTAAAGTAGCTTCAGAGTCAATACATATTTTATACTATAGTATGCAATAGAAGCGTGAATAAAATATATGCACGCGGCGCCTGATTAAATAATTTCAAGCATTCGCCGTGTGTATATATTCTATTCACACCTTGTAAGCAGGTAGAGTACAGCTCTATTGTCAATGCGGTTGCCAAATGGAGAGACAAGAGATACATTTTATTTCCCAGTACCAAACATGGTGATGAATTAACAGAAGTTCCTGATGCGAGAGAAGGGGGTAGCCGAATGAAGCAAACAGCTATCTGTGCCTATAATTCTCAAAATCACTATAGATCTATCTGACCAAATGTCCCCATATTCTACTTCATTGCGGAGGTCGGTAAAATGGTTTCATAAGATAGCTCTAGTGATATTGGCAAGAACATCGCTGGCAAATGCTTGGCATTTGTACAAAGTTACTAGTAATTCATCTATCTACATTACAACTTTTAGAAAAAAACTTTGAATGGTATTGAGAGTTTTAAACAACCGAACCTAGAAGATCATAAATCGCAGCCATCGTAAAAAAGTCCGGTGTAAGTTGTTTTCCAAAAAGCATGCAAAGGGCCATGACAGAAACTGCGCTATAGTCCACAGGATTGTCACAATTTTTTTTTTACCAAAAAAAAATTATATTTTCCTTTATTTAGTCAGTTATTTGTAAGAATAAATAAATACCTTATGGGCCGAAATAAAATGTTACCATAGTTAATTTTTAACAAAAAACGTAAATAGTAAGATATTAGCAGACCAGCTTATATGGTGTTAATTCCACGCCACACCAACAGATTCCCCATAAGAAATGCACGCTGTGTGTGCACATTTTATAGATACGCGGCCTGGAATCATGCGCTGGTTGTGAATAATATATATGCACATGGCGCGATGAGAAAGTTCGGTGTGCATCATAATATGCACATGGCATTCAACGTGCTAGAAACTCTCCTTTCCGACTGTCGTCTCGATATTTTATCGATACCTTTTCAAAATAAATAGTTATTTAAAGGGATTTTATCCTAAAAATTCCCTATCCAATTGTCGTTTCGGCATTTTATCACTATTTTCGAAACAAAGAGGCATCTAAGGGGTTTCAATCCTATAAACTCCCCTTTTCGACTGTCGTCTCGACGTTTTATCGATATTTTCGAAACAAAGAGGCATTTAAGAGATTTTATCCTATAACCTCACCTTCCCGACTGTCGTCTCGATATTTTACCGATATTTTGAAAACAAAGAGACATTTAAAGGGTTTTTAAACTAAAAATTCCCTATACAACTGTCGTCTTGGTATTTTATCGATATTTTCGAAACAAAGAAGCATTTAAAAAAAATTTCTCCTAAAACCTCCCTATCTAAGGGTCGTCTCAAAATACTATAGATATTTTCGAAACAAAGAGGCATTTAAAAAGTTTTTAATCATCTAAACTCTCCTTTCCGACTGTCGTCTCGATATTTCATCGATATTTTCGAAACAAAACGGCATTTAAAGAGTTTTTATCCTATAAACTCTTTTTTTCCACTGTCGTCTCGATATTTTGGAAACAATGAGGCATTTAAAGGATTTTTATTCTAAAAATTCTCTATCCAACTGTCGTCTCGGTAAAAGGATTTTATCATATAAACTCCGCTTTCCGACTGTCGTTTCGATATTTTTTTGATAATTTCAAAACAAAGAGTCATGTAAGGAGTTTATATCCTATAAACTCCCTTATTCGACTGTCGTCTCTATATTTTATCGATATTTTGGAAACAAAGAGGCTTTTAAAGAATTTTTATCCTAAAAATTTCTCATCCAATAACTGTCGTCTCGGTATTTTATCGATATTTTCGAAACAAAGAGGCATTAAAGGGTTTTCATCGTATAAACTCCTCCTTCCGACTGTCGTCTCGATATTTTATAAACTCCTCTTTTCGACTGTCGTCTCAATGTTTTATCGATATTTTCGAAAGTCGTTTAAAGAGTTTTTGTCCTAAAAATTCTCTATCCAATTGTCGTTTCTGTATTTTATCGATATTTTCGAAACAAAAATGCATTTAAAGAATGTTTCTTTTTAAAATTCCCTATCTAAGGGTCGGCTCAAAATATTGTCGATATTTTCAAAACAAAGTGGCATTTTAAATGTTTTTATTCTATAAATTCCCCTTTTCGACTGCCGTCTCGATATTTGGAAACAAAGAGGCATTTAAAGGGTTTTTATTCTAAAAATTCCCTATCCAACTGTCATCTCGGTATTTTATCGATATTTTCAAAACAATGAGGCATTTAAAGGGTTTTTATCATGTAAACCCCGCTTTCCGACTGTCGTATCGATATTTTTTTGATATTTTCGAAACAAAGAGGCATGCAAAGAGTTTTTATCCTATAAACTTCCCTTTCCGACTGTCGTCTCAATATTTTATCGATATTTTCGAAACAACGAGACATTTAAAGGGTTTTTGTCCTAAAAATTCCTTATTCAACTGTCGTCTCGGTATTTTTTCGATATTTTTGAAACTAAGAGGCATTTAAAGGGTTTTTATCTTATAAACTCCCCTTTCCGACTGTGGTCTCGATATTTTATCGATATTTTCGAAACAAAGAGGCATTTAAAAAGTTTTTATTATATAAACTCCCCTTTTCGACTGTCGTCTCGATGTTTTACCGATATTTTCGAAACAAAGAGGCATTTAAGGGGATATATCCTATAAACTCCCCTTTCCCACTGTCGTCTCGATATTTTATCGATATTTTGGGTACAAAGAGGCATTTGAAGTGTTTTATCCTATAAACTCCCCTTTTCGACTGTCGTTTCGATATTTTATCGATATTTTCGAAAAAAAGAGGCATTTAAAGAGTTTTTATCCTAAAAATTCCCTATCAAACTGCCGTCTCGGTATTTTATCGATATTTTCGTAACAAAGAGGCATTTAAAGAGTTTTTGTCATATAAACTCCCCTTTCCGACTGTCGCGTTGTCTCAATATTTTATCGTTATGTTAGAAACAAAGAGGCAGTTGAAGAGATTTTATCCTAAAAATCCCCCTTTCCTAATTTCGTCTCGATAATTTATTGATACTTTCGAAACAAAGAGGCATTTATAGAGTATTTCTGAAACGAAGAGGTATTTAAAAAGTTTTTCTCCTAAAAATTTCCTTATCTAATAGTCGTCTCTATACATTATCAATATTTTCGAAACAAAGAGGCATTTGAAGGGTTTTTATCCTAAAAATTCTCTATCCAACTGTCGTCTCTGCATACTACCAATATTTTTGAAACAAAGATGTTTAAAGAGTTTTTCTCCTAAAAAATCCCTGTTTAAGAGTCGTGTCGGTATATTATCGATATTTTCGATGCAAAGGGGCATTTGAAGGGTTTTTATCCTCTAAACTCCTCTTTTAAAGTGTTGTCTTGATATTTTATCGATATTTTCGACACAAAGAGGCATTTAAGAGAGTATTTTTGAAACGAAGAGGCATCTAAAAGTTTTTCTCCTAAAATTTCCCTATTTAAGAGTCGTCTCGGTATATTATCGATATTTTCGAAACAAAAAAGCATTTAAAGAATATTTTTGAAACGAAAAAGTCTTTTGTAGAGTTTTTCTCCTAAAAATTTCCTATCCAAGAGTCGTCTCGGTATTTTACCGACATTTTCGAAACAAAGAAGCGTTAAAAGAGATTTTTTTTTAAAAACATCCTATCCAACTATCGTCTCGGTATTTTATCGATATTTTCTAAACAAAGAGGCATTTGGCCTTTCCTAAAAGAATCCTTATGCAACTATAGTCTCGGTAGTTTACCGATATTTTTGAATCAATTAGGCACTTGAAGGGGTTTCTCCGAAACCGAGTCCAAAACACTCCTTATGCAACTGATGCTGTCTGGAATTCGAATTTCGACAATACCTGAAGAAAATGTCAAAAACAAGTTCTAAAAATGGAAAATCTGAAACTAGTTTATAAATGCATCATAATTAGATGAAAAATAGGTCGAAGGGCAGTAAACTTTGGTAAAACATAAAGCTCGAAATATTATTTCAAAAATATCTTGAAGAAAATCTAACTAGAAAAAACCTTATTCAAGCACACATAAAATAAGGAAAATAAATTATTTAGTTTCATATATACATATTTATATACGCACTCAAATGATGGCAGAGCATGCTCTGAGGATACTCTTTTTATTCGGACATCAAATCGCGGCTATTATGTTATAAAATAGAAAAGTACTGACGCAAACGCAATGGCCTAAACTTTTTAAATTTTTTGACTAATATTTTTGTCAACGCAAAGGGGCACTTTGCCGTCAAACTTAATGAAACGGCCTTTCAGGCTCCAAAAAGTAATACAAATCTGGCAAACTGTAACTGTTTTATTAAAAGCAATGCTAGAATTGTGTTTTGATTTTTTTACGAGTAGTTTATTTAAAATAAAAGAACATTGATCAGCATCGCCCTCTATCTATCTCATAGATGTACCCATCAGGGTCAGTGACTTTCGACTTCTTCTTCTTCTTTGGGTCTGTTATGTCGTCCCGTTTGCGCCATAATAGGAATCATACCGTACGAGATCATGTTTACGATATCATGGGAATTGTTTGCTTCGGACCGGGCTGCCTGGTACTTACGGACTTTATATAGGTAATTTGGCTTTCCGCGCGATGTTCGAACTGGCTTTTTGCCGGTTTTATCTTGCTCACGTGGAATACTTCGCGGAGTTTATCGCTACGTCGAGAGTTCTGGTGCATTCTAAGGCTTATTTAGGTGTAACATAAGGTCGCTACGCAATTTGAAGTCAAGGACAAATTTATTTTTGCAGGTTTAATACTCAATTGTAATAGAATTCGATATTTCGTATCACATTTCCGCCTTATTTGCTACCACTGACTATATGTATGCGTATATAGCAGGTCGGCCGTAGGGCTTTTGCGCTACGGCCCTTTATCTTTAGAACAATATTTCAAGCTTCTATGTGTTTAGATTTTGCATGATGTTTCGCCCTTATCGACACGGTTCTACTTATATTTTCTTAATAGACGGCGCAATATAATAACCGAGCGTTTCTTCAACCTCTTCGATTCGTCGTATTTCTTTTTCTTCGAGCTTGAAGAGCCGATAAATTCCTTATTAATTTATTTTAAGCATGTCGGATTGGCATACGGAGGTATGCCTGATTGATGCGTTCTTTGTTTCACGTTAGGGTAGGGTATACTATACTAATCGTTAAGGCGCTAATAGTGGCAATTTATTACTTAGACAATAGTTTATTGGCAATGGATTTATAAGCGGCGAACGTAAATCATGGTTGCAACTTGCAAGAATTGTGCTCTCTTCGATTTTTCAGCTCAGGATCTTTTCTTTGTATTAAAAATATACTCTCACTTCAACTATTATAATAATTGAAATAGTGGATTCGATTCGATTACGAATGGAATTGATAAGAGGATAAAAACAAGATATTATATAAAAAAGAAACTTAAATTACAGCAACAATGATGAAATAATATACAAACAATATAGAAATACCTTAATTAAAATAATGAAGGAAATAAAAATTTGAAGAGAACTCTAACGATTTTAAAAAGATTTATGTAATTATTTGTGAAGCCACCAATAAAGTAAATGCGAGTTAAAACAATAACATGTGTATCAGTATCAGTAGGAGAAGGGGTGGCCCCTAGGGCCTTGCACTTAGGCCACCAATTGGGCCCGTTGTACCCCCTAGCCCGCATTAGAGAACCTTCAGGATTGCGGTCTTCCTTAAACGCACTAAATCTGGCTCGATCGGGGTAGCGCCAAAGATGCTGAGTCTTGCCCACGCGTAGGCTGGGCATTCCGTAAGTAGATGGTATGGGGTCTCATCGTCCTCCATGCACCATGTATACTCCCTCTCCTCTGCAGTTCTCAGCAGAGTCAGGTGCCGTCTAACCCTACAGTGGCATGTGTAGAATCCTACCAGGGCCCTGCACCCCTTCCTAGGTAGACACAAACAACCCCCTGGGGAGAATCTTCGCGGGCCCATGTACCATGAGCCTTGTCTGTCTCATCCCAGAAGTCGTTTGCCATACCTCTTCGGCCCGACCCTCCGTTCAGGCCTCCAAAGCTCTTTCACCAACACTCTGGGCGATCCCCACATAGGGATCAGGCCCTAAGATCTACGTGCGAAGCCTTCTCTGGCTAAGGCGTCAGCGGCCTTGTTTTCCGAAACACCCGAGGGTCCCGGTACCCAGACCAGCGTATTTTTTTTAAGCTTTGCAAGTTCAGTCATCCAGACTTTACACTCCCTTACCAACAAGGAACGCGTGCGGACCGACTTCAACGCCATGAGTACGGCCTTGCTGTCGGAGCAGAATAAAATCCTTCCACCACCGACATTGAGCCTTAACGACTGCCAGACCCCATCATGATTTCTGCTTGGAAAACAGTAGTGTGCTGGCCCAGTAGGGAGGATAATTCCCGCCACAGAGCCTCACAGTCCGCACCAGCTCGGGACAGTGTTCCCATTCTGGACCCGCCTGTGAATTAGACTAGCCCATCTCAAGATCCCATCCTTCCCTCCATCCAATCCTCCTGCCCCATGCATGAGCATCGGAGCAATCATCATCCTATAGATCCACAATATAGTTTTCGGCCCAAGTCACCAGGTCCCCACCGTCGCCCTACGGCAAGCCCACAGAGCACTGAGCGCTGCCGCCTAGGCTGCCGCGGTCTTGAGCCGAATGTGTTCCTGAAAGGTCAGTGTGGGTTAGTATAACAGTGATAACAATTCCATATCATTTTTAAATAATAAATATATCCCTGTAAATGAAAAGAAAATTATCCAGCACATAACTTTCCTAAAAAAATTACTGTGCCGCGGGTCCTGATAAGGTTAACTCAAGGTTGTCGAAGAGATATCATCTGTATCTTCTTGAACCGCTAAAACACATCATTTTTACAGGTGGCGTTGCTCTATCTTGCTTTAAGTCGGCCACTGTTACATCAGCTTTCAAAGCTGGTGATTCTACGGATGTTAATAACTATCATTCAATAAGTGTTATTAGTAAATTATCAATAATATTTGAAAAGTATCTGATGCGTAAAAATCCGACTGGGGTGATATACGAACTTAATCATAATGTAACTGACAAACTTGACAATAATCAGAAATGTCTGCCAGTATTTTTAGGCCTTGCGAAGGCTTTCGACACGGTGCCGCACCGTATCACTTATCGTATTGGAGGTATTTGCGAGCTAGCTGGCTAAATGAGGTTAGATGGTTAAGATGGGTGTAGTACTTTGTAATCCTGCTACGGTCGAGGTTAGTATACCCTGGGGCACAGTTTTGGACCCGAATGTCTCATTTTTGCATGTTTTCCGAGGTATCTCTGTTATTAGAGTAGAGATCGAGGCAAACAGGGTGAAATTGAACTTGAACAATTTTTGCAACTCCTTCTATCTTTATTCATCATCATCATCAGCTATTTCCCGTCCACTGCTGGACATAGGCCTCCTCCAAGTGTTTTCACTGTTTTCTGTCTTGCGCGGTGCTAATTCAGTTTCCCGCCACACGTTTAACGTCGTCCGTCCATCTGGGGGATGGTTTTTCTCTGCTTCTCTTGTCTTCTCTAGGTCTCCATTCCAGGATTCGTTTTGTCCATCGGTTGTCTTTAGTGCGAGCCACGTGTCCAGCCCATCTCCACTTGGATTTTGTGATAAGTTCGATAATATCGGCAACTTTTGTTCTGTTTCTTATTGTTATGTTCAGCATTCTGTCTCTTTTAGTGATTCCCAGCATCAATCTTTCCACTGATCTTTGCGCTAATTAAATATTGATTTCTTCGCTTCCGCCCCGTATGTCATTACTGGAAGCACGCATTGGTTGAACACTTTCCGTTTCAGACATATAGGCAGTTTCCCTTTAAGGGTGTTTCTCAGTTTGCCAAAAGCTGCCCAGTTCAGTTGCTTGAATGTATGTTCCAGCACCGCAGTGAAGAGTTTGGGGAGATATAGTATCACCTTGTCTTATTCCTCTTCCTATTTTGTATTTTTTAGTTAGTGCGTGAAGTTTTACGCTTCCCGTGACATTCTTGTATATATTATGTAGAAGCTCCGTGTATCTGTAGTCTACTCGGCATTCGTTGAGTGCGTTTAGTATAGATGGTAATTCGACAGTGTCGAAGGCTTTTTTGAAGTCGATGAATATTAGGGCAAGCGGTTTATTGTATTCTATAGATTTCTCTATTAGGATCTTTACTGTTTATAGGTGGTAGTTTGTGCCATAGTCCTTTCGAAAACCAGCTTGCTCCCGGGGCTGGTATGCATCAAGTTTGTTTTCTAGGCGCTTTGTAATTATTTTAGTGAAGCGTTTGTATATATCACTCTCTGGTATTCCCAGGGGATTTGCCTCCTTTAATATCTTTGAGAGAATTTCTCACCTCTTCTGTTGTGATCTTTGGCATATTTTCAGAGCCTACATTCATTATTCTTGGATTCTTCCCCCCTGTTTGTCTTGCCTGTGGTGTGCTGTTGTTGGGTTTGTTATTTGGCTTTTATATAGTTCTCAAGAAAAGTTCTCCACTATGGTGAGAAGTCTTTCTTTGTCTGTTGTTTCCTCTCCTGTTCCATTCTTGAGCTTGAGTGTTTCCGTTTTGCCCTCTGCCAGTTTTCTTCTCATGACTTTCATGTTCCGGATTTCCTCGATTATTCGTTGGATCATTTCTGTATTGTATCTTCTTAGGTCTTTGCGTGTTTCTTTTGAGATTGTTTTGTTCAGCCGTCGTATCTCCTCCAAGTTTTTCAGATCTCCTCTAATCGATCTTCTTTGACTCATGAGTTGTTTGGTTGCATCAGTTAGTCTTTCGTCGTTTTGCCTTTGGGTGCTACAATGTCGTTTCTGTGCTGTTAGTATTGCTTTTGTGATATTTTTATTCAGGATTTAATATCCTGGATCTGATTTGGGTACGCTGTCCCAGATAACTAAAACACCAACTTCTAAATCTATGATTTGGTTTATTGTAATTTATCGACTGACTACACTAGGTGGGAGCGTTCCCGTGGCCGACTTGCAGTTCTCATCGTATCACCAAGAGGTGGGCTCTTATCTTATTACTATTAAATTAACCTTAAACTGAATATACTACACAGGACATGGACGTCGGTTTGCTGTACGTGACGGAGAGCAGTGGAGATTGAGTCTTCAAAGTCTTTAGGGTTATCTGGAGGGGTCCATCTTATTGTCTTTCGTGGGAAGACCATTTTCTTCCTTCAATTTTTTAGGTTTAGGTATCTTTATTACCTTTTAATTTATCAAGAAGGTACAACTTGATTATAGCATAGTTTTTCACGTAGAATCCAGTGACGCAATTCAATTTTTGACCAATACTTCCGTTTTCGATATCTCATTAAATCATCAGAATAATTAGGTTTAGCATATTTCCAAGCTTTTCAGCTTCTTGCAATAATAGAGCGTCAATCTTCTGTTTGTTTTTATGGCAATGGCACACATACACAAATTTGGCGCCCGAGCAGGGACCATCTTTCCGCTCACGAAGGACTTTCTTTCCGTCATCATGGACTTTCTTTCCGAACTTTTCTATCCGTTTATTAGGGACTTTCTTCCCAGGCTTTCTTTCTGAGAAGCAAGCAGCTTCGCCACACAATTTCTTTCCGAGGAACAGTTTTTCTATCAGACCGTCCGTCGACTCTGATGCGCAGAAATTGAAATTCCAGTACTACCGCATTTCGGGCTCATACATGTTTGTGCTCTGACCGTTAGATTATAAGCACTTAGGATTAAGGCTAGGATTAGTTAAGAGGCCGGCGAGCCTGGTAGATTTAAGGAGGCCGGCGGCGGAAGCAATCCGATGGCGTTCCCGTCGAGCCTGGAAGAGTTGGTGACATGTTGTCATGGGGAAATCCGGTTCCCTACCGTGCAGCAGACCGGCGAGCCTGGTAGATTTAAGAGAAGGCCGGCGAGCCTTAGATTTAAGTTAGGCTTAGTTAGTGTCAGGTTAGGCCCGAAATTATCAGTTTTCCGAAAATCCCTTCTGCGCATGCGCCGATCAAAAATTCATGTAACACCTCTTTTCCGCATAAATCCCGGCCTCTCTGTTCATTTCTTCCATGTAAAAATCCCAAAATACACATCTCGACATCTTTTTGTCAAAATACTAGTTTTCCGGTCCCAAAGTATGTCGTGCTAATCGAGCACAACCGGAAATACCGATTTTTACCAAAATCCGTTCTGCGCATGCGCAACCCAAAACCGACGCGGCACCTCTTTTCCGAGTAAACCAGGTCTTCCGATTCCAAATTTTGATGTTTCAAGGCCGTGGACCTTGAAACATAAAAATTCAAAAAACTAAGCGGACTCTCCGAGCCTCCGGGGTGAGAGCCAGGTATCCGTTCACCAAGCAACACAGACGGACTTTCCGAAGCACCCAGAGACTTCTCCAGTCTATCTCCACGACTTAGCGGACTTCGACCCGTTTGCCGAGGTCCCCGAGGTCCCTCGAGGCAATCTAATCCCATTCCCGTCTACTTTCACGAACTGGAGAAAGTAGACCCATATGCCGACCCGCTCGGAACATCCACACCCATCCAGGACCCCCAAGGCCAATAACTGCCGGTAGAGATGGACCTCTGCTGGCGCTGCGGCTATCCAGGACACCAGCGAGACTCCTGTACCAGGGCCCCCATCAAATTTTGTTCCCGCTGTGGCCTACTGGGCACCTTGTCCCGCGACTGTTCTTGCCGAGGTATCATAGCACAACCCGAAGCGAGCAATAAAGGACTCACTAATTCCAACTGCCAAGCCGGATGTCGTCAACCACATTCCGACGCAGGGGTTCTGTCACCGGAGGATGACCCGAATTACTACAGGCCATCCCGCACTGCCGTTGTCCGTTCGGGTGGCGGCTTCACTAACCTGCCAGCCAGATTCCCGAACCGCTCATCAGCCGGACCAGCCGACTTCAAGCACTAAAGGAAGTCCGTAGAGTGGTCTATGATACGTGAAAAGAACCTTCACTATGCCGGGCCGTCACTATCACTTTCATAGTCAAAGAAGGTGATAGGTCAGTGAGCAGATCCGAAGTAAAAGCATCCACTGTCCTAAAAACACACAGCTCCCGAACACGTCCTATCATGAACGGGTGCGCTCTTACCGTCTGTCGCAACTGTCTGACAGGCGTTGTTGAGGGCAGGATGAGGCGCGCCAATTCCTGGGAACATCTGCCATGAAAATATCTGTAAAACAGGGAAATATTGGCCACATGTCTCCGGTGTTCCAGACTATCCAGATCAAGGGTCCGCTACAGGTCGCGGACGAGTTTTGGGGTGTGCTTTGTTGCGGCACACCAGATGGGTGAGCAATATTCTAAGCACGGTCTTATTTGCGCTTTGTACAGCAAGAGCAATTGCTGCGGTGTATAGACTTTTTTGTTGCGAAATAGCGCACCAAGCTTCTGCGACGCTGATTTTGCGATGTTAGCAACGTAGTCATACCAGGACACATTGCTGTTGACCGAGACACCCAGTAGTCGAATTGACGAGGATGAAGGAATAGTCGGTCCTGCTCTAATGATGTCAGGGGTATTGGATTTCTTGGGAAACGTGGCTGCTTGGTCCTTTGCTGCATTGGACTGGACCAAATTCCTGTCGCCCCAAAATCAAATTTTCTCGAGATCTTGAAATAGTACTCTATAGAGCAAAAAGGTTGTATACACCACATCAGCTCTTACTGCTCCATAAAACCATCTCTGGAATACTCTTCCCATGTGTGGATAGACTTTGATAGCCTCGAACATCGAATAAAAGTGGCGGATCTGTCACTTTACTATCGATACTTGTAACGTTGTAATTCTATCTGAATACTATATCGCGATTTTCTCTGTGTATCCGGTAAATTGTGGTATCGATTGTCACAACCTTACTACTACGAGTGGATTTCAGTACTCCGATTCGTTTGACAGCGAGCGCCATCGGAAGATGCGCATGAAAATAGGATATATCGAAGGAAGTTAAAATTGACACTCTCTTCTCGTTTGGACTTCCCTCCGAGAAGCCTTGTGACAATTAAGTTTTCAACTACAATTATTACAAAGCGTAGTAACGCGTATCTTTTGTTAGAGTACCGGCTATGCTGTTGTGAAACATCGTGTGAAAAGTGGAGCGATAACCCTTTTATTTTAAATGGTAGGTTCGACCCATTCATTTATCATTTCACCAGGGTCATTCCGACGAACCAGGGCCCATTTGTTTCGTGAACTTTTTTTTGAGCAGGAGCCCAGCCGTCCTATCCTAATCGGACCAGACAGAGAGTTTCGGTGAAACCTGATCTTCCTGGCTGATATCTTCACCTAGCTCTTCCATCTACAGTGGATTCCAGTCCAATATCTATCCATATACCGAGGACGGAATATATCTATCGTCGATTCCTGGTAGGATCAAATTGATTTATTAACGTGTTAGCACGGCTAGTATTTAAAATCTAGTTCTTGCCCTATTGCCCTATTAATTTTCCTAGTGAAAAGACTAAATGCAATCTATCGAGAAGTATATTTGTGATATATTACTTCAAGAGATACTGAGTTTCAGTCCTCTAAACTTATCTAGTGTTTTTAGTAAGAGGCAGTCCTCTAAAGTACTGTAAGTCCTTTATCGTTTTCCTTCCTGTTACTACCTAAATTTATGTTCTGGTGTTTACGTAATTTAGGTTAAGTTATTATTATCTGATTGTAATACCCATGGCAGAAAATTTATTCAACCTATTTAAACCTTGCTATTTAACTCCTGGCTCAATATAGGTAGACTTGAGCTCAGTTCTCTCCTTACATACTGCGGCTATATTCCTACTTATTTTCTTCAGTAAAATCCCCTTTAGTTCAGCATTTTTGAGGACATTTCATAGGTCTTCAATATTCTAGCTGCCATGGGAATAGGTTAAGAGTAGTTTAGCGGATAGTAACTGGGTAATATTAAATATTCTTTTAGAAATTATTTATATCATTGAAGGTATTCTTTTTAAAATAATTCATATAATTGAATAATATTAAAATATTATTTTAGAAATAATTCATATCACTGAATAGTATTAAGGCACTGTGTGACGGGACAACATTGACGGTTTAAGCCATATAACAGATCACGGGTATATTATAGGCCTTAGCCTTTCGTGGCCTGTGGCACACACATAAAAAAAACAAAAAAAAAACAATTGTTACGGTGGGATAATATACTGGAAATTAGTACAAACTCGATTTTTATTTGCTTATATACGTTAAAATCAATTTCCATCAGGCAAGGCTTGACTCACTGAGATAACCATTCTATAGCGTACGTTTCCTTATGATGATGATGACATGTAAAAGTACCTAAATATCTAGCTTAATGTAAAATTGCAGCTATTGTTTACAAACCTCGATGTTACACATTAGTCAGGCGAACAGAAAACAGGGCATTCATTCACCGTTTGGAAAACAGTGACTTACTGCCGTACCAATTACCACTATTACCAATAAGCGAACAATTAGCGTCGCCAGAATAGCCAACCTAAAAAGAAAACAAAGAACGCATAAATCAGACGTACCTTCAGCTGTCTGTCCGACGAATTAAAATCAATTAAAAAACAATTTATCAGCATTTACAGCCGAAGAAAAACAAAGACAACGAAAAATGAATGGGGGCCCCATATTGAAGTAGAATGAATCCTCACTCCGCGAGACGTTTTTGATGTATTATCGCCCGTTGAATGTGTCGAGTGGTTACCACTCTCTTATGACCAGGGGCGGAACTAATTTTTTTAAAGCTAAACATTAGAGACACTCCAATAAATCAAAACTGAATGAAGAAAAAAATCCAGATGGCTGCTGGACGCCATTTTGAAACATATTTTCAACGGAAAATGAGATCAGGTGGTACCTTATTTTAAAACCCTTTTCATCCCTAATTCAGCCCCAAAACTTCGTGGTGGCTTTCTTGATCTGTGAGTAGATTTCCAAAACTCGGTGTCAAATTAGTGATAAAAACAGCTTTTAAATGAGAAAAGCACAATCCAATATGGCAAGGAGAAGATTACTACCTGATTTTAAAAGCTTAATTGAGCTTTGATTTTGGGGACAGTGAAATCAACCGTTACAAGATGCCACAAGGAAGTAACAAATAAAGAAGCCGCGTTCTTGAAACGATTAAACTTAAAGCCCCAATTTTGGGGATGAATTAGACTATACAATAGACTGTCGCTCAATCTCCCTTTCAACTAAAAACAAACTTCAAAGTTAAGGAAATGAGACGATATTTAAATGCAGCACTACAGAATCATATACAGGCTGTCCCTCTTACTTGAGGCATCATTTAATGAATCCGGTGAACACACCCAAGAGCAGATGCGAAAGGATAATCTAATGAATTGCTTTATTTTAAATCTATCCAGAATAAATGGGACTCACTCTATATGATTTTACATAAATGTCACTTCCTCCTTAATTTAAAAAATGAATCGATTGATTAAGCGCCGCACAGTAGAATCATATACAGGGTGTCTCCTTTATTTATGATACATGTGTGACGATAACTCTTACGACTTGATCTTTCGCTACAAAGCATAGTAAACTTGTAAAATTTATGTTTTCATTCTATTTTACATAATCTGATATTGAAGCATTCGCGGAAATGGTAAATTTAGGTAGTTTTTATATACTTGATGTATTTTATTGTATTGAATGGAAACTTGAATTTGCGTACATTAGCAAATTTTGAAGATAAAACTTTCCCTTTCATTAGCTAGTGCCTTTACAAAATTTTACAGAATTTTGTAAAAAAATACCTTTTTTTCATATGTATCTTGAGTTTATTGTGGAGTGTTACAGTTTTCTACTAGTTTACATAATGTATTTTATTGTATTACGCATGAAAGCTTGAAATTTATACGCCACATTTTGTTAACATTTTGTAAAATCTTGTAAACTACAAGGAAACAGTATTTTAAAATCATATGACACATTAAAACTTAAAGTTTGAAAATTCGCTTAATAATTTGACACAATATTAGAGAAATGCTTCGGAAAACATATTTGTAAACTGTTTTACAAATTTTACAGTTGTTTTACTATTTTAAATAATGTAATACTGAAATAAATGCGAAGTATGGTAAATTCGTGTGGTTTTGTAGTTACTTTACTTATTTGGTGTATTTCAGCGTGTAACATATGAAAACTTGAAGTTTACGCCCACTAGCAAGTTTTCAGAATAAAAAATTTTTCACTGCCTAGTAATTTTACAAGATTTTACAGAAATTTGTAAATTATAATTTCCCTCTTACATAAACTTTAGATCTATTATAGAGTTTTACAGTTTTCTACTACTTAGGTAATGTATTTTATTGTACCATGCATGAGAAGTTGAAATTTACACGCACTAGCACGAGTGTGCATTATATGGAAACTTAGTTTACACACACTAGTAAGTTCTCAAAATAAAACTCCTCTTTCATTACCTAGTAATTTTACAAGATTTTACACGATCTTAACAAAAATTAAACAAAAATTAACCCTTTACATATACCTTGAATTTATTGTAGAGTTTTGCAGTTTTGTACTACTTAGGTAATGTGTTTTATGAGAAGCTGAAATTTACACGCACTAGCAAGAGTTCAATAAATATATAGTAATTTTACAAAATTTTACACGATGTTGGAGATTAATATTTTATAACATCTTGTAAAATCCTGTAAACCACAAAGAAACAAAATTTAAAAATCATATCCCACCTTAAAACTTGAAGTTTAAAAATTCGGTTAATAACTTTACAGAATATTAGAAAAATAAATTACATCGGAAAAAGTATTTTTTACAAGTAAATACTTATGAAACACGATAAGCTTGTAGAATTTTACAATTGTTTTACTATTTTACATAATATAATACTGAAATATCCGCAAAGTATGGTAAATTCGTGTAATTTTATAGTTACTTTACTTACTTGGTATATTTCAGTGTGTAACATATGAAAACTTGAAATTTGCACAATTGCAAAACTCGCTAGGTTTTCAAAATAAAACTTTACCTAGTAATTTTACAAGATTTTACACGATCTTACAGAATTTTGTAAACAAAAGTTAACCATTTTTACATATACTTTGAAATAATTGTATAGTTTTACAGATTTCTACTACTTAGTTAATGTGTTTTATTGTATCACGAATCATGAATGTTGATATTTACTCGCACTAGCAAGAGCTCAATAAATAGATAGTAATTTTACAAGAGTTTTTACGATGTTAGAGAATAATAGTTACTAACATCATGTAAAATCTTGTGAACCCCAAAAAAAAGTATTTTAAAATCATATCACACATTATAACTTGAAGTTTAAAAATTCGATTAATAATTTTACACAATATTAGAGCGATATATCGGAAAAAATATTTCTACAATATTTTACAAGTAAATACTTGTAAAACACGATAAACTTGTAGAATTTTACAGTTGTTTTACCATTTTACATACTGTGATACTTAAATATCTGCCAAGTATGGTTCTTTTACTTACTTGGCGTATTTCAGTGTGTAACATAATGAAAACTTGAAATTTGCACAGACTAGCAAGTTTTCAAAATAAAACTTTATTTCTCATTAGCTAATAATTTTACAACATTTTACACGATCTTACAGAATTTTGTAAACAAAAATTAAACCTTTTTAGATATACCTTAAATCTATTGTAGAGTTTTACAGTTTTCTACTGCTTAGCTAATTTGTTTTATTGTATCACGCATGAGAAATGATATCAAGAGTTCTTGTAAATTAACAAGAAACAGTATTTTAAAAATCATACCACGCATTGAAACTTGAAGTTTAAAAAATTGGTAAATAATTTTAAAATATGTTAGAGAAATATATCGAGAAAAAATATTTGTACAATATTTTACAAGTAAATACTTGTGAAACACGATACATTTCTAGATCTTTACCGTTGTTTTACTATTTTAAATAGTGGAAAACTGACATATCTGCGAAGTATGGTAAATTCGTGTAGTTTTGTAGTTACTTTACTAAATTGGTGTATTTCAGTCCAAACATATGAAAACTTGAAATTTACATAGGCTAGCAAGTTCTCAAAGTAAAATTTTATTTTTCATTAGATAATGTTACGAGATTTTACACAATCTTACAAAATTTTATAAACACCAATTAACCCTGCTTACATATACCTTGTATCTATTATATAGTTTTACAGTTTCCTACTACTTAGTTAATGTGCTTTGCTATATCACGCATGAGGAGTTGACATTTACACGCACTAGCAAGAGTTCAATAAGTAGACAGTAATTTTACAAGATTTTACACGACGCTAGAGAATAATATTTCATAACATCATGTAATATCTTGTAAATCACAAAAAAAATAGTAATTTAAAGTCATATCACACATTAGAACTTGAAGTTTAAAAATTCGCATACAAATTTTACCCAATGCTGGAAAAATATATATGTATTACGCATGAGAGGTTGAAATTTACACGCACTAGCAAGAGTTCAATAAATATATAGTAATTTTACAAGATTTGACACGATGTTGGAGATTAATATTTTATAACATCTTGTAAAATCTTGTAAACCACAAAGAGACAATATTTTAAAATCATATCACACTTTAAAACTTGAAGTTTAAAAATTCGGTTAATAATTTTACAGAATATTAGAAAAAAATAAACTGGAAAGAATATTTTTACAATATTTTACTAGTAAATACTTCTAAAATACGATAAACTTGTAGAATTTTACAGTTGTTTTACTATTTTACATAATGTATTATTGAAATATCTATGGAGTATAGTAAATTCATGTGGTCTTGTAGTTACTTTACTTGTGTGAATTCCATTGTGTTACATATGAAAACTTAACATTTGCACACACTAGCAAGTTTTCAAAATAAAAGTTTCTATTTCTTTTGCTGGTAATTTTACAAGGTTTTACATGCTCTTGCAGAATTTTGTAAAGAAAAATTAGGTGTTTTACATATCTATACCTTGAATCTGTTGTAAATATTTACAGATTTCTACTACTTAGATAATGTATTTTATTGTATCATGAAAGACAAGTTGAAATTTTCACGAACTAGCAAGAGTTCAATAAATAGATAGTAATTTTACATGATGTTAGATAAAAATATTTTATAACATCTTGTAAAGTTAGTAAACCACAAAGAAACGGTATTTTAAAATTACACATCAGAACTTGAAGTTTTTGTTTAATTATTTTGCAGAATATTAGAGAAATATATTGGGAAACATTCTTGTACAATATACTACAAATAAATACTTGTGAAACTCGATAAACTTGTAGAATTTTACAATTGTTTTACAACTTTACATAATTTAATACTGAAATATCCGCGAAGTGTGGTAAATTCATGTAGTTTTGTAGTTACTTTACTTACTTGGAGCATTCCAGTGTGTAACATATGAAAACTTAACATTTGCACACTGTAGGATGTTTTCAAAATAAAAGTTTCTATTTCATTAGCTGGTAATTGTACAAGATTTTACATGCTCTTGCAGAAT
>MU183716.1:152849-177552 GCA_016904865.1 Pissodes strobi
CATGAAAGACAAGTTGAAATTTACACGAACTAGCAAGAGTTCAATAATTAGATAGTAATTTTACATGTTAGACAAAATATTTTATAAAGAAAAATTAGCCCTTTTTACATATAACTTGAATCTATTGCAGAGTTTTACAGTTTTCTACTACTTAGGAAATGTTTTAATCAATATTCAATAAGTAGATAATAATTTTACAAGATTTTACACGATGTTAGAGAATAATATTTTATACCATCTTCCAAAATTTTGTAAACCACAGAGAAACAATATTTTAAAATTCATATCACACATTAAAATTTGAAGTGTAAAAATCCGATTAATAATCCATTAAAACTTGGGGTTTAAAAATTCGGTTAATAATTTTACACAATATTAGTGAAAACTATCGCGAAAAAAATAAGTTTACATTAAATAAGTAAATATTTGTAAAACACGATAAACTTGTAGAATTTTACAGTTGTTTTACAATTTTACATAAGGTACATAATGTAGTACTGAAATATCCGCGAAGTGTGGTAAATTCATGTAGTTTTGTAGTTACTTTACTTACTTGGTGTACTTCAGTGTTACATATGAAAACTTGAAATTTGCGCACCTAAGCAAGTTTACAAAATAAAACTTTTTCATTATTTAGTAATGTTCCAAGATTTTTCATGATCTTACAGAATTTTGTAAATAAAAATTAACCATTTTTACATAAACCTTGAATCTATTGTAGAATTTTACAGTTTTCTACTACTTATGTTTAAGAAATGTGTTTTAATGTGTCACGAATGAAAAGTTAAAATTTACACTCACTAGGAAGAACTCAGTAAGTAGGCGGTATTTTTATAAGGTTTTACCCGAGGTAAGAAAATCTTGTAAACCGCAAAGAAACAGTATTTTAAATTCTTATCGCACATAAACACTTAAAGCTTAAAATTTCGGTTATTAATTTTATACAATATTTAGAAAATTTATCGCAAAAAAATAATTTATAAGTAAATGCTCGTGGAGCACGGTAAACTTGTTCAATTTTACAGGTTTCCTCCTATTTTACATAGTCTAGGCCTTTCATTGCCCGCACATAAAAACTTTAAATTTACACATATCTATTACGAAATTTGTAATAAATTATTCCCTTATTCATCACTAAATTGATCCAGTCTCTTAAAAGATTTTACGCGATATTAATAAATTTTAAAAATAAGAAAAAAATATACATTTTTTACATTAAAATCGAAATATAGGTTACAGTTGCTTTGCTGTTTTCATACTCGATGTATTTCATTATATCATTCATGAAAACTTGAAATTTGCACGCATTTGCAAATTTTCAAGAAACCCTCTTTGTTCTTTTATTACTTAATCAGCTAGTAATTTTATAAGATTTAACACTACTTTATAGAATTTTGTAAAAATAAAATAATTTTACAGTATCTTATATAGTTTTCTACTGCTTTTCATAATGAATTTTATGATATTACACGTGAAAACTTGAAATTTGCTTTTATTAGCAAGAAGTTAGTAAGCAGCCAGTAATTTTACAAGATTTTACATGATTTTATAACATAACATCGTGTAAAATCTCCTAAACCGCAATGAAGCAATATTTTATATTTACATTGAATTATTTAAAATGTACACTAATATAGCGTAGTTTTACTTTTGCATAATATGCTGTATTTACACGCACTTGCAAGCTTTTAGGAACAAAACACATTAGACAATACTACAATTAGAAAACTTTGTGCGTAGCAGAATTGTATCACATATGATAGTTACACGCATTAGCAAATTTGTAATAATACATTTTTTCGTTACTGAACTGGCCAGTATGTTGACAAAATTTTACACGATTGTAAGGGATTTTATTGCCTAGCAAAAATTCAGTAAGTAGCCAGTAATTTTACAGGATGTTACAGAATAATTAAAAACCGTAGTAAAATTACATAGGTTTTCGGTATTATTTCACGCACTTTGCAAAGTTTCAAAAATAAAATATATTTTTAACGATTTTGTAAGTAGTCGGTAATTTTATAACATTTTACTCGATCATTTGACATGATGTTCTTGAGAATTGCAATATATCACAAAATGCCATAAATTGCCCATATTTTCCTTATAAAATTGTCAAATGTAAATAAATTTCTATCATAACTAACCTTTAAAAAACATTGTTAACTATATCCTAAATGGAAACTTACACGCACTGGCATGTTTGCAGAAAAAAATACATATTTATGCAATGCTAAATGGGCTACTTTTACACAATACTACAGAATTTACAAGGGTAATTTTTGGCATTGGTAAATGAAGGTGTCACCTAGCAGCAGAGACGTAAGGATAATGCAATGAATTGCTTTATATTAAAATGTATCTTATATAAATGGGACACTCTGTATATGATTTTACAGAGTGGCTGATAAAAGTCGCTCTGTTTTGTAGACCGATGTAATTTCGTTAATTGATTGATTTAAAAAATAAAATGCCGTGTAAGAGCCACATTTTAGAATCATATACAGAGTGTCTTATTAATTTTGGGGCATATTTTAACATTAACTCCATAAGACTTAATATATGGTCTAATAAATGTGTCGAATGCAAACATCGAACAACAGAGGTGTAAGGATAATTCGATTAATTGTGTTAGATTAAAATGTATCTAATATAAATGGGACACACTGTATATGATTTTACAGAGAGGCTCATAAATACCGCTCTAATTTTTAGGCCGATTCATATCCTAAATTGATTGATTAAAAACTGAAATGCCGTTTAAGAGCCGCATTTTAGAATCATATACAGGGTATCTTATTAATTTGGGGCATATTTCTAACATTAACTCCATAAGACCTAATGTACCGTTTAATGAATGTGTCCAGTGCAAAACCCGAACAACAGAGGCGTAAGGATAATCCAATGAATTGCTTTATATTAAAATGTATCCAAAGTAAATGGGACAGCCTGTATATAATGGTAAAGAGTGTCTTATAAACGTTACTATATATTTTGAATGTATTCTAAATTCATCGATTAAAAGAATAAAATGCCGTTTATGGGCTGCACTGCAGAATCATATACAGGATGTTTAGGCACAGTTGAAACATTAATATCTCGTTTGCCAGAAATGATAAGAAGATGCAGTTTTCAATGTTTATCATGAGAGGGTTTAAAGGAAACACGTGATTTTTTGCGGGTTAAAATGGCAAATTTCAAAGGGAACTTTCGCGTCAGCTAATGAAGGGCCATAAATATCATAAACAGCGTTGTCTAAGAAGATTATAAATCACTTTTTTCCTTGCTAGTGCTAACACACAAATTTTAAACATATTTTCAAAGGTGCATGCGCATAGGCCCAAAGATAACGCTTAATTGTTTACTTATGAAAACTCTCAATTTTCCCTGAAATAAATTGAAAGGTTGATAAAAAGTTTTTTTTTACGTTCTTACATTCCCATATCTAAAACTATTTATTTAAAATGGCCCGTTCCATCTCCCGGCTCGAAATAATAATTTTCCTAATGGTTTTTATCGCCGATCGCGATACCACCCAAAAGGAACACAATAGAACATACTTCGGCTTCTAACATCGTAATGTCAGATAAAGAAGACGTAGGGTGTATCGAACGGAGAGTTTTAGCGAAGGCGACAGGAAAAGTAAGTAGGTCGGAAAGGTTTGATTTTTTTAATTTTTACAGTTTGAATACCTGCCTGTAGCTACACTAATTATTTACGCCCTAAGATTAAGGTACATGACTTTAAGTCTTTGAGCATTATATTTTAATTATTTCACTTCCAATGTCTAAGATAATATTTACGCCATAGGGCTTACATATATAATTGTACGGCCTAAGGAGTAATAACTCGATTTTACGCCCTCTAATGAAGCATGAATGGTCGTATAAAGCAAGTACTTGTACGCTCTAAGGTTTAATAATAATTTCATTATATACCCTTCATGCCTAAAGGTACTATTTTACATCGTGGAATGATCGAGTGAATTGTCAGTTTAAGCCCGATCACATACCGCAGTTATTTTGTATCCAGGGCGTAACATTATTTTTATTATTATTCAAGTTCCAATGTCTCAAAATAATGTTTATGTTAGAGGGCTTAAACGTATAATCGTACGACCTAGGGCGTAATAGCTCAATTCTACGCTGTCTGATAAAGCATATAGTGTTGCTTTAGACTCTGATCGTATAAAGCAGGTATTTGTGTGCTAAGACGTAAAGATTCTTTTTTATGTTCGGGTTAGGAAAAAAGGAAAATCCTACCCCACTCAACAAGCCGTGCGTGTTCGCGTATGATTCCTAAGTTAATTAGTTTTGTAGTTTAGTACCTTGCCAATTACGCCTTGGCGTATAAAAATCAATTTCAATTTTGCGCTTTGGGGCGAAAAGCTTATTTAATGCGCTAGGGTCTAATAATTCAACTATACGCCGTTCATGTCCAAAAGTACTATTTTACATTCTGAGATGATCGAGTAAATTGTCAGCATAGACCCGGCCACGTAATGTAGTTATTTTGTATCAATCAATTAATTGTACTTCCAATGTCTGAAATAATGTTTATGCCCTCTGATGAAGCGTAAAGTAAAGTGATGCTTGATCTTTGACAAAGCAGTTATTTTTGTACCTAAAGAGTAATGTGTAAATTCATTTTTTAGCATCACTTATTTGTTTTTAACCTGAATCTAGCTTGATAAATTTTATAGTTCAAACGACGTTTTAGAGACCATAAAATTCAATTTTACGTCTTAGAGCGTTTTGCGCCCGAATATTACGCCCTAAAGTGCCAATTTAGGTCTGGTCGTATAACATAGCTATTGTGTATACCAAAAGCTGCACATAGAAATATTTTTCGCCGTTGGTATATACAATGTCCGGGCGTAAAATAGAACTTTTAGTCACTACGGGCGTAAAATTGCTTTATTATTAGTCCGTAACCTAACTCAAGAAACAACAAGAAAATTTACTCAAGTGGCAGACAAAATACTATATTTTTCTACCAAGCTTCCTTTTTAAATAAGCATTACTTATCCATTTGTAACATTTTATAGTTACAACACGTGTGTAATTTATATAGCTGCTTAAAAATATGTCATATAAATTCATTTTTACACTTGGGCGTATAAATTCAAATTTTAGGTCTTAATGACCAAAACATTATTTTGTAAACTTTAAGGCCTAAAAGAATAATTTCACACTCTCAAATAAAGGCGTAAAATGTCATGCTCAATCTAGCAACATAGCATGGGGCTGTCTATGGACAACCCCTTTTGGACAGTGTCTCAGATCTCTAAGGCTTCAAATAGCGCAGATATGCCTTTTGCACAGGTGCTTACACGTGAATTGCAGGCGCGATAGGTCCTTGCCATAGGGCGACTGTAATAAATGTAGCATTTCATGCGTTGGGTTAGTTTTTGTTGGTTGCGCCCACGGAGTAAGCGAAGCGAGCGGAGGGCCAGGCATGAAGTGTTCAAATATTTGAGAAACGCAAGTTGCCCTATGGCGAGGCGTGATCGCGTCTGCAGTTTACGTACATGCTTCTCGGGTATATCGAAATATTATGACACAGACTTACAGGAATTATGTTTTGCTCGAGAAAATTCGCAGCGGCTATATAAGCACGCCGACGCTTAAAGTAGAGACACAGTGAATTTGAACTGAAATAAGCGAACTAATCGTGTTGTAAAGGTTTGACGCAGATTTTAGTGTGTAGTTAAAATAGGGCACGAATAATAGTCCTGGAGCCCGTGTACAAAAGTGCACCGATTTTCGGGTAGTTTCTGTATATTTTTATTGTGCAGATACGATTATCAGCTGGCTAGGTGGCGGTGGGGGTAGTTGCCAAGGGGTTGCAAACACATGAAAAAAATCGTGAGAAACAGTTCCAGGCAGCACGAAACTTTTATGAACGGAAAATTATCTTCAATAATGAACATTGAACATTGTCAGCTAGCCGGGGGGTTGGTGGGATACTTGGCAGCTAGGGGTGGGAATGGGTCAGAAAATGCGAATTTTCAAAACGATGTCGGGTAGCTTGAAATTCGGGTGGATACTAATATTTTATATATGATTCACGAAAAAAAGTGTCAGCTGCTCGTATGTCTCTGGAAAAGTTGTCAGCTGGAGTCACAAAAGATTCCAGGCGTAGACGCGCTGTTAGCTGGCGCGTACGACCTTTAATGCATCAGCTGACAATTTCTCCACCAACAGCAGCAGATACTTTTTTTAGTATTCAATTAAATTACAGGTTTCCCGAAATCATTTTTGATGATTTAATCATGAAAAACATGCAGGGGCAATCTCGACTTAACAACTTCAGTTCTGCATAATCAGTTCAGTTAACTATCAATGGATAATTATTTACTGCTTAATTATAATGCAATATACACTGTACTAGATAAATTAAAGGTAAACAGTTTTACTATACAAAATCGTATTATTTTTTATTAAAAAAATATTAAATCATCTTAACATGTCGATATTTAGTTTCTATCTTCGTCATCTTCAGAGTCTTCATTCTCATGTTCGATTCGTAAAAGATCATCATCAGGCTGTTCATTGACATCTGGAAAAATAAGTAATTGATTGTATAAAAATTATTAATATTTTATGACATGATTAATTCAAATAATTTAAATAAATACTCTTAGTACTGTTGGCGTTTTGAGTGATCATTTCCACAGTCGAGGATATTTGGTCGCCAGCAAACCATTTGCAGGTGTATTTACCTTTCCCCAGCTGCCATCCATAATCCAATGGGTCCAATATGGACGGAACTTGCTTGCGCGCGTTACTACAAATCGTCGATATGTAGATGGTCCTCATTAATTGTTGTTTTAATTCAGAGTAGGCGGAAGGGCGCTGCTTAAGACTATAAGCATATTTTTCAACGCATGTCTTCAGAAGGGGACAACACCTTCTAAATGGGATAACGCAGTAATAGTTATAATGCACAAAAAAATTAGACATTTAAAAATTAGAAAATCATAGACCTATAAGTCTGCTGTCACACATTTATAAACTCTGAGGTCCAAATTGGATTTATACCAACCACGTGAGCAAGCAGTATTTAGGGCAGGCTACGGAACAAACGACCATCTCCAAACTATTAAGACTCTAATCGAAAAGTCTATCGAGTATAATAAGCCACGTGTTCTGATCGTCGTGGACTTCGAAAAGGCCTTCGATGGAGTGAATCATGACAGAATGTTGTTAGCGCTGGCGGATTCTCGTATAGATCATTGATATATTACATTACTGAAGAGGATATACGAGCTGGCAACGGCAAGTGTGAGACTACAAACAACAACAAACATGTTCATGTTCAGGGCGATACAATACCTCCAAAACTGTTTACTGCTGTACAGGAATCTGCCCTCAAGAGAGTGAACTGGGATGAAATGGGTATAAACATTGATGGAGAGCTATTGAACCATCTGAGATTCGCTGACGATATTGTCATAACAGCTGATAGTGTAGACCAAGCGCAGAGTATATTAAAGGATCTCCATGATGCGTGCCAGGAAGATGGACTGAGAATTAACTTCTGAAAGACACAATATATGTCTAACCTTGTCCTGAGTGATGATATCTTAGTGGGGTATAGGTGTATCGAGCAGGTGGCTTCCCATAAATACCTGGGGCATGACGTAAGGATTGTGAGAGACAACCAGACTTGCGAGTTGAAAAGAAGAATAAGTTTAGCATGGGCAGCATTCGGCAGGCTTAGGGGCGAGCTTAGGGGTGTCTTTAAAACAAATATTCCAATATGTCTCCAAAGGAAAGCATTTGATCAATGTGTTCTGCCAGTGTTGACCTATGGGCAGAGACGTTGACGCTTATCAGAAAAATCGCACGTCGCTCAAAGGTCTATGAAGCGATCAACGTTAGGCTTATCTCTAAGGGATAAGGTGCCTAACGCGACTATACGTCATAGAACGGGTGTTACGGACGTGATAGAACCAATAGCAAACTTGAAATGGAATTGGGCTGGCCATCTCACAAGATCATCAGATGGAAGATGGTCAAGGCGTATCCCGGAATGAAGACCCAGACACGAAGCCCACAGAAGCAGGAGCAGATCGCCGACAAGGTAGACGGACGACATTAAAAGAATCCGAGGAAACTGGATACAGGCAGCACAGGACCGGGCAGAGTGGCATACACTAAGAGAGGCCTATGTTCAGCAGTGGACGCGAATGGCTGTTTGATGATGATGATGATGGTGGTGGTAGTAAGGGGGTGCGTCGAAGTTCGTATCAGGCAATGTAAATTCTTTGTCATCTTTTCCTAGTTTATATACTTTCATGATGGTCGCCACATGTTAAAGTTTTTGATAAGAAAGTAGTGAATAATGAGCCACCGTACTACGATACCATAATTTTCGATGGCTTTTTCTTGTTGAATGCAATGAAGGACGTACCAAACACTTTTGGAAGTATATTCACAAAATGTTTTCAAATTTTACTGGCTAGTCGTGCAAAAACTGTGGTCGTTGTATTCGACAACTATCCTACTCCTTCCATAAAAGACTCCGAACACGAAAAGCGAGGACAGCACTTCGAAATACGGGGGTCGGATCAAGTACGACCAGCCACATTGGGAATGCGATGAAATTGCGCCATATTTAGGCAGTAAAAGGTTGTAGTTGAGTGGTGAATGTTGTTGGAGTTACAAAGTTGTCAATGGTAAGATTAGCGAAAACATCATACATAGTTTGTCGTGCCCCAGTTAAGAAGAGGCTGACACAAAAATCATGTTCCATGCATGCCAACTTGAGGAGAGTATATATGTCATAGTACGGTTCTCAAATACCGATATTCCTGTCATCATGAAATGAAACTTAAGGAAATTCAAAATAGTGTAAAAATTTGGATGAAGATGAGTACCGGTAATAAGCAGCGATTTATTTGTATCAATGACTTATATGCAGCACTAGGCGAGAACATTTGCCTTGCTATAATCGCATTTTATATATTTACAGGATGCGATTACAAGCCTGCTTTTTTTAAGCAAAGCAAAACAAAGCCTTTTATCATTCTCAAAAAAAATTCAAATTTCATCGCAGTATTTATTGCTAGCTGCGACTTGTTGAAAGAAAACATTGCCAATGCTATGCCAGCCATCGAAAAATTTGTGTGTACCATGTATGGCTTTACGACAATAAAAAAAAGTTAATGATGCACGTGTGGCCACCTTCATGAAAGTATATAAACTAGGAAAAGATGACAACGAATTTACATTGCCTGATAAGAACTTCGACGCATAACTCTTGCCACCAACATACTCTGAAATAAAACAGCAATTATTGAGAACTATCTATGTATCGAGGATTTGGAGTAATGCGCACAAGCAAGTTCCGTCAACATTGGACCCACTGGATTATGCATGGCAGCTGGAGGAAGGTAAGTACACCTGCAAATGATTTGATGGCGACCAATTATCCCCAACTATGGAAATGATCACTCAAGACGCCGACAATACTAAAGGTATTTTTTATGTCATAAAATATTAATAATTTTTATACAATCAGTTACTTATTTTTTCAGATGTCAATGATCAGCCTGATGACGATCTTTTACCAATCGAACATGAGTTTTAAGACTCTGATGATGACGAAGAAGAAGATGATGACGAAGATGGAGACTAAATATCGACAAGTTAAGACGATTTAATATTTTTTTAATAATAAATAATACAATTTTGTATAATAGAATTGTTTGCTATTAAATTAATTTATGTAGTACAGTATACAATGCGTTAAAATTAAGGATTAAATAATTATCCATTGAGAGTTAAATGCATTTTTGTAGAACTGAAGTTGTTAAGTCGAGATTGCCCCCAGCATGTTTTTCATGATTATATCATCAAAAATGATTTCGGGATACTTGTAATTTAATTGGATACTAATATTTAATGAAATATTTACGAAAAAAAATATCAGCTGCTTATATGTTGGTGGAAAAATTGTCAGCTGATGCATTAAAGGTCGTGCCCGCCAGCTAACAGCGCGTCTACGCCCGGAACCTTTTGGGTTACAACTTTTCCACCGACATACGAGCAGCTGACACTTTTTTCGTGAATCATATATAAAATGTTAGTATCCACCCAAATTTTATGTTGCCCGATATCGTTTTGAAAGTTCGCATTTTCTAGCTGACAAGTACCCCACCACCCCCCGGCTTGCTGACAATGTTCAATGTTAATTTTTGAACATAATTTTCCGTTCATAAAAGTTTCGTGCTCCCTGGGACTGATATCCGATTCCCTGATTTTTTCATGTGTTTGCAATCCCTTAGCAATTACCCCTACCGCCACCTAGCCAGCTGACACCCCAAATGTATCTGCACAATGTGGGTAGAATCGAATAACAATATAATGAAACCACCCGAAATCGTTGCAATTTTTGTACACGGCCTCCAGGACTATAACGCCTTTGCTTATAAGCATGCAACTATGTCAAATTTTTGAGAAACTCCGCATAATTAAAATGATCTCAATCTGAGGTAACATTTTAATTGTTCCGGATTCCATATTTATGCAATCACCTTAACTAACCTCTTCGTGTTCAGCGTAAATTTCTATGCATACCCTTAGGCTAAAGGGCTGGATACGCCACTGTTCCCTCTCATTAGAGCGCCTTCATAAATCCGATTACGATAGAATTAACGTTCTTCACGTTTTGATTTGGAAGTTGAAAGACAACGTTGTGACAAGAATTTACGTAATTACATGCAGATTGTGTTATGGCTAAATCAATTTTATAAAATAGGGTTACTTTCTCGGGGTTAATTAAATTATTTTTACGATTTATGAAGAAAGCTCATAAGTCTCTAATAAAACTTGAAACATCTCAAAAAGTGAGGTCGTTATAATTCGTGGAATATTCGATATAAATTAGAAACACTTTAAATGGAGATATTTAAAGAATCAATGTGGACTGGTACCTACTTAAAACAATTTTGAATATCGGATAACCCTTGTAAATGTGTTGAACGATATTGTTTTGTGTCTTTAATCGGAAATTAACCTTTTTATTATTCTTGGGACCCCATGTAGGTATATAAGGATGATTTCTTGTATTATCTATTCTACATTCTTTAATATTTTTATGTTTCGTTTCCAGTTTACCGTCGACCTCGCGAAAACTCTCCCGAAGGTTTTTTTGACAAATGAAAGGCCAGATAGCATCAGCTGATTAAAGTTCAACTTTCTGCTTATTCGGGGCTTATCTGCATCATTGTTGTGTTCATTGATAGAAATGGGAAAGGTTAAGTATTGCCGTGACGTAAGAAATATGGGATCTTTTCGCCCAGTTTGGGAAATTGCTTTATGGCGTTCGTGCTGAGCCCGATGGCGTTGGTGGTTCGATGATTGAAAACTGCACTTAATCAACATTATTTTCTGTGGCGTCTTCTATTAATAAAATTAATTTAATATACGTCGTGCAGTGACGACCTTAAGTCGTTTGCCGGTCGGTGTAGAAAGGCATTTTGCCGCCCCATATATTGCCAACACAGTCCTATATGCTCTCTTAAACAAACTTTTTTGTATTATTTATTTTAAGCGTATGTTTAGAGTATTATTATTTATTTATAATACTAATGCAAAGTATACAACTATGAGATAACAAATTACTATAAATGACAATAAATAATAGTGGTGTACTAAACACGGTCTCGAAAAATAAATACCAACAGGTAACCCTACAATTTATTCATTCATTCATTCACGGGTCGAAACCCATTATAACAATAAACTTACAATAATACAATATATAACTTAGACTTATAAAATTAAAAAGAGAGTATAAAACTATGACAAATAACTGACAATAATGTAACAAATAACCAGTGGTACACCAAGCATAGTTTCCAATGAAATAATACCAACAACATCCAACCCTATAATATAGAAAATTTTTGAGGAGGCGAGAAAAAGTCTAAATCATTATGGGAGTTGGTTAGCCTAATGGACCGTGACAGAAATGAGTTCAACCCGTAATTTTATTGGTACCGCTAAAGTTCTGGTAAAAGGTGTTATTAGAACGCGTGGTCCTGGGAGGAGCAAATAAGGGTACTTTTGCTAAAATATGTGGGCTATGGCTAAGATTGTTTAAAATTTTATAAAGCAACTTCAGATCCCGATGCTTGCGGCGTGATTCGAGAGATAGTAAGCCAAAATATGATTAAAGTTTCGCATAAGTCCTATAAACACGAAAAGTTCTAAATGAGACCTGGCGCAGAAACCTGTGCTGAACACTCCCAAGGCTCTTAATATGTACTGCATAAGAAGGGTTCCAGACAGCAGATGCATATTCCAAATCGGAGCGGAGCAATGAACAGTAAAGTGACCTGAGAGACAATGGGTTATGGAAATCCTGCGCTGACCGCAGCAAGATAAATCCCAACATTTTTAGAGCTTTTGATTTTATTTCCCGAATATGAGGAATAAAGGAAAGGGAAGCATCCAATAAAATAAGAAGGCCTCGTATGGAGTTCACATGATTTAATGCAGTATCCCGAATTTTGTACCGAGAAATTGAAGGATCACGAGATCTAGAAAAAGTCATCAGGTGACCATTGGCAGTGTTTAGCTTCATTCCATAGAGAACACACGAGTTGGCTAGTCTGTTCAAGTCTGACTGCAAAAGAAGACAGTTTTCCGGGGGACCCAACTCTGGAAAATAGCGTCAAGTCAATTTGCCACGCGTTTTCTTTCTTTTAATTGGCGCAAACCTTCACCTCGGCTTAGAAGAGACCGAGGGTGAATAATACCAAATAAGAAAAATTTAAAAATAAGTGAATTTGCAAATACGAATGCGTAAGCTAGAACGATTCGTCTTCAAAGCGTACAAGTAGGCCCTAGCTCTAATGCCGGAGAGTAGGATGGGTTATTTATAAGGCGCCACGGGCTTGTAGACGGCATAAGCAAGATCTATCCCAAAGCTGAAATATGGCCTTCGTTTTAGCCTTAGAGAAAATTACTTAAATAAATTCGAAATTAATTTGATTTAGTTGACGTGAATTTAATCAATCCGAGCAAATGAAAAAAATATATCAAACGTGAATTAATTTAATAATTAGAGAATAAATTTAATTATGAAAATTTAAAAATGAGACGCAAAAGAAAACTAATGATTAACAATAAAACCAATATTAAACTGAACAATAGAAAGATAGAGGATGCACGAACAAGTTAAAAAGCAGAGGGCCAATCTGTTACCCCTGGCGTACACCAGATGTCGCCCTGATAGACTTTGTCCTGAAGCCATGAACCCTCATAATCTGCACCCGACCCTGCAAATAACTCTGAAACTAATTAAGCAATGGGCCATTGATTCCTGCTTAAAACAGCTTGGACAATAAAAGCTCATGGTTAACCCTGTTGAAGGCCTTGGAGAAATCCATGTAGATAGAATGAACTTCGCCGCTACACTCCAAGGTCACCAACAATAGAGATCAAGTTAAGTTCGGTGGATTTTTACACACATCAATAATAATCAAGTCACCCAAAGGAGGGATTAGATAATCAGTTTTCAAAGAGCTTAGTAATTACTACATTTAAAATGCTCACAGGTCTATAGTTCTTAACATCGATCCAGGACCACAGCTACAATCTAAAGAACTCAGCATATTATAGATGTCCGAAATCTTAATACCAATACTAGAAACATTTATATTGTTGCCTGAAACTTGGTTCGGCATATTGCATTGTGTATCACAACGAGTACAGAAAAAAGAAATCTGCAAAACTATTTGCAATAGCAAGACCATTATTGCATTTCAGGTTATTAAAAGACATTTATTATGAAATACTGACAGTTTTGCGCTTAGCATTGAACAAATTCCAGAAAGATTATGGGTTGGTGATAATGATGTCCTTAGTGCAATAATTATTTAGAATACATTTCCTTTTTCTTAAAAATTGGTTCCCTTATTTGTGGTGAATACCAAACGGGAAACTTGCACAATGATGATCTTTTTAAAGACACAGACAATTCTATTGCTTGATACAAAAAGTTATAAAATTGATCAATCATAAAATCCAGAGACCTGTTCAGAACCATATCATCCCAGTCAATATGAGATAAAAATTCATTGATGGTTTTTAGATCCGCAGTATTAAAGTCCCTATATACTTCCTCTCCATGCAAGCCCGTATCATTGGAATGATTAATGGAGAGATTCAATGTGACTTTCAGTGGCGGATGGTAGGCATCAACCGGCAACAGCGGTTCCTCAGCTTGCTGTGCACTAATGTTGGGAACCTGAGTGAGAACAAGATCCAAAAGTTTACCATGTACTAATTGAGTTACTTTATGTGAGGTTATAAAATGCACACACATCAGACAGAATCTCAGTGCACTCCGTCTCTAGAGCAGAAACACTCGCCATGGAAACCGCTGTAGAACCCATGTCGTCACCAGGCCATTGTACGTTAGGGTGATTGAAGTCACCTACGATTGTTAACTTTAGACCTGGTAACTCCTCGATGACCGCATCAATGCTCTCGGCCAATTTTGTGTACGCAGTTGAAGGAGATCTGGGAGGTAAATAGGCACTGCCAACTATATACTTACAGCCGCCAGTGCCCACCACCACAAAATGTCCGGAGAAACTTCAACTCTGGAACTGCAAAGATTGTTATGGACTGCGATCAGCACACCACCACCCCTCTTACAGCTGCTAGAAGCAGCAGTTTTAATATTTTTCAATGCGTTTGTTTGAGCATAGAACAATATATTCTAGATACTTGTAAAATAACGATCTAAAATCATTTATTTTAATCGTCCATTCAAATTCGCTAAACGATAGACAGGTTTTTTGTAACTCTTTTTGTTGACACTAAATTCTCCGGCTTGCTTATCGTGTAGCGTTTTAAAATAAATAAAGCGTTTTTTCTTATTTTGTATTAGCGTTGTTAACATATCATTTTGTTGACTACAACGAAATATTCTCCTTTTTTATCCTCAACTATTGTACTTTGCAGCGTTAACTTTAAAACGCTCTTTACGCCGATATAAAATTAAAATTCAGCTTTTATTCCGTTTACAGTAAAGCCCGATAATTTAGACATATCATTGTGCTTGCAGTTAATAATAATAGCAGTGTACCGAGTTGATACAAATATTATTTCAAATTCTCTAAATCAACTAAATTGAATTCGTCCTTTTCATCTCATCACGTATATTTTTTGTAACTTTGCACACATTGTTCTTTAAAATAATTCAAAATGTCAAATAAAAGTAAACAACTGCGTGCAACGCGGGATCTGTGTATGGATCAACTTGATAGACTTATTGCTTTGGGTGCAACTGTGCAAGCTGATAAAACCATACTTCCCAAATTCAAAATAGGCTGTGAAAAGCTTACGCAAATATACGATGATTTTGAACACTATCACAAATCTCTTATTCAAGAATTATTATTCAAGCACCTATCAATGTAAAGACCGTTCAGTTGCACGGAAATTCTCACCTTAATTCCCTGTCTCACTTTATTCCTTCCAATTCTACTGTTCTACTTTCAACAGCCCAGTTAGAAATTCGTGATTCAATGGGAAATTTTCAAACTATTCGCGCATTGATTGATAATGGTAGTCAGACAAGCATTATCACTCAGCAGTGTTATCGTTGCTTGCGATTGCCAGGCTCTAAAATTTCCTTATCAATTTTCGGTATTGGACAAACTCCCTCTACGTCTTCATGTCGCGTTTCGTGTGTCATTCGACCTGTCAATGAACCGTCCTTCACTCTAAACTTAGATGCTATTGTTTTGCCCAAAATTTGTTCAGAAATGCCAAGTACATTTATACCTGTTGATAAATGGAAACATGTGAAACACCTCAAGCTTGCGGATCCAAAGTTTAACGAACCAGGTCCAATTCATCTTTTGTTAGGTGCAGATGTTTTTCCTCAGCTTCATCGACCGGGTTTTATTCCAAGTGGTAATGATAGTGCTGAAGCCTCCTATATCAACACTAACTTTGGGTACGTTCTTTGTGGAAAAGTCATTGTGCCCTCAGGTTCACCTACTCAGATCAATTCGTTATTCACATCTCCAGAATATTCTCTCGATGTTACTTTGAAAAACTTTTGGGGATTAGAGGAGGTTCCGACTGCAACTCAGATTGCTTCTGAGGATGCATTGTGCGAACAATCTTACGTTGAAGGTTATTCTCGAAGTGACACCGGCCGCTACATCGTAGCTTTACCTTTCAAAGACTCTGAACCTTTGTTAGGTGACTCTCGAAATACGGCGCTTCGCCGACTCTATTCCCTGGAGCGCGGGTTACAGCAAGATCCTATTCTATATAAAGCTTATTGTGATTTCATGCAGGAGTATTTGTACTCTGGTCATATATGCCTTTCTACTCCGCTAGATAATCCATCGAAGGCATATTACATTCCTCATCATGGAGTTTTCAACTCGAATAGTATTAAACCTAAATTTCGTGTGGTATTTGATGGTAGCAGTAAAACTACCAATGGAAGTTCTCTCAATGACTGTCTTCTCACTGGTCCTAAATTGCAAAAAGACATATTTTCAATTTTGTTAAAATTCCGACTTCATTATGTTGTCTTCACCGCTGATATCCGTCAGATGTATAGGCAAATTCTGGTCCAGCCTTACCATCAAGACGATCAGCGGATTCTATGGCGATTTTGTAAAAATAGCCCTATTCAAGATTAGACTCTTCGCACTGTAACATACGGCTTGAGTTGTACGCCATACCTTGCCTTGCGCACCATAGTTCAGTTAGCCCAGGACGAGCAGGAAACCTTTCCTAGGGCAGCGTCTCTCCTAAAATCGGATATCTTTGTAGACGATGTGGTTAGTGGTTGTTCTTCTTTATCTGAGGCTAAAACCCTCAAAGACGAGCTCATTTCTATGCTAAAGAAAGGTGGATTCGAACTCCGAAAATGGGCTAGTAATCGTAGAGAGCTTCTAAGTATGATTCCTGAATCTCATCAGCAACAGCAACCACAGGAATTCGATAATAATGAAATATCAGCTATTAAAGTTCTGGGTCTTCGATGGATTAAATGTATTTTCCTACTCTGTCGCGATCAAAAATTATTGTTTCACCAAGCGATCTATTCTTTCAGAATTGGCACGTATTTTTGATCCTCTCGGGTTTCTCTCTCCACTCACGTTTTTTGCAAAATTTCTAATCCAACACTTATGGGGTCTGGGTCTTGAATGGGATCAAGAACCTCCAGAAGATGTTTTGGAAAAATGGTCTCAATACAACTCGGAACTTTCTTTGTTAAGTAACCTTCATGTTCCTCGTTGTATAATCCCGAAAGACGCATGTACGTTTGAATTGCACGGCTTCTCCGATAGTTCTGAGCGTGGATATATATTTGCGCTGTGAAACGTCCACTGGTGAAATAAAGGTTTCCTCTGTTTGTGCTAAGTCGAAGGTAGCTCCACTTAAACGTATTTCCTTACCTCGTTTGGAACTTTGCGGTGCTGTTCTGCTGTCAAATCTCATGTATATCGTTTCAACTACATGTTCCAATCTTTCCTCCTGTCCTATATTTGCTTGGACTGATTCTAGCGTTGTCCTTGCATGGTTACGAAATTCTCCACATTTGTGGAAAACTTTTGTGTCCAATCGAGTCAGTTATATCCATGATCGATTGCGTAGTCTCGTTGGTTTCATGTAGGATCAGAGGACAATCCTGCCGATTGTGCTTCTCGAGGATTACTCCCAAAAGCTCTTCTCAGCCATTCACTTTGGCTAGATGGTCCTTCATGGTCACAGTTATCTTCTGACAATTGGCCAAATCGAAATCTTAACTTTTCTAAATCTGATGTTGTCTCTGAGGAAGCTCGGAAGATTGTTCTTGTTGCTGAGAATTCTCCAAATCTTTTTGAGACACATTTGAACAAATTTTCCTCCATTTCAAAAATCCAAAGTATTCTAGCCTATTGTTTACGCTTTCTTTCAAATTCCAAGAGGTCCTCTGAGAACATACGTGGTAGCTTTACTTCAAGGGAACTCCACCTAGCTCTTCTTCCTCTTATTCGATATGTTCAAATCGTTGCCTTTTCTGGAGAGATTGAGAAAATTAAATGTAAAACAAAATTGCCAAAGGTATTTTCAAAACTTAGTCCGTTCATCGACAAAGAGGATATTCTTAGGGTGGGCGGACGGCTTACTCATTCTGGCTTGCTCTACGATCAGAAATATCCAATTCTCTTACCTCAAAAACACGTTCTCACTTATTGCACTATCGTGACAATATGCACGTTGGTCTTCAAGGCATACAATTTCTGTTATCTCAACAATTCTGGATTTTATCTTCCCGTCGAGCCATTCGACATTGCCTTTCTCAATGTATTCGTTGTTTTAGAATCAAGCCTACCTCTTTCGAACCTCCTATGGGCGATCTACCCTCTACACGTATCAATCAATTGAAAGCATTTCAGTGTGTTGGCGTGGACTTTGGTGGCCCTTTCAACATAACTCTTAGTAAAGCTAGAGGCTCAAGGGTACAAAAGGCGTACTTATGTCTATTTGTATGCTCTACCACCAAAGCTGTGCATTTGGAGCTTGCTTCCGACTTATCTTCAAGTTGTTTCATTGCTGCTCTAAGGCGATTTGTCGCTAAGCGAGGTAGATGTACTCATATTTTTTCCGACAACGGTACTAATTTTGTTGGAGCCTATCGAACGCAGTCTAACTGCATGCGCGTTGCTGCAAAAGGAGAACAGATTAAGTGGTCGTTCAACCCTCCTTCAGGACCCCACTTCGGAGGACTGTTCGAATCTGGCATTAAATCCGTCAAATTTCATTTAATCCGAGTGGTTGGTGCTCAGGTACTCACGTATGAGGAATTCTATACGGTTTTAGTTCAAATCGAATCAGTGCTAAATTCACGTCCACTTTGCCCTCTAAGTTCGGATCCAACAGACCTATCTGTTCTTACTCCCGGCCATTTCCTCACTCTCGAACCTCGCACATCTGTCCCTGATGACGACCTAACTCACCTTCCTTTAAATCGTCTGAATCGATGGCAAATAATTCAGCGCATTCAGCAAGATATTTGGCGCAGGTGGAAGGACGAATATCTTCACACATTGCACCAGAAAACGAAATGGTTACAACCACCCGTCTCTGTACAACCAGGTACATTGGTTATTATTAAAAGCGATACCGTACCTCCGTTGCATTGGACTTTGGGACGAATTGAACAGGTATTTCCTGGCTCGGACGGTATTGTTCGTATAGCTTGTGTAAGAACAGTACAAGGAGTCGTTAAGCGACCTTTTGTAAAACTCTGTCCTTTATCCATTTCTTAATAATAAAATGCTTCACATTTTAGGTGGACGGCATGTTCTAGCCACACCTATATATCTAAGTAGTTATAAGTTTAATTAGTTTATAATTTAGTTATGTTTCCTTATTTAATTCAACTTCATATTTTCCATGCTCAAACAACATATATTATTGTTTAAATATATCGGGTTGCATATATTCGCGATAATAGTTGTTGGACGTATTTTACTTGAAATCCCATATACGCGCGCCACTCGAAGAAGTACGACACATGGTACCATAGAAGTACGACAGCCAGCTCGACTCGATCTAAAAAACCTAAGACAGCCTCCTCCGAGAAACCCTGCACGTATTTTTCGACTTTCTACACGGTGTGTGTTGTAATCGCCGGTGCTGTGATGCGTAACTGAAGGGACCTACGGTAAGTTAGCTCCAACAATCCGTACGATCTTTTCAATATGGGTCTAATTACCGCCTGATTGTGTCGTTGCAGTATTTGACAATAATGAAGTAGAGCGTATATTTTCTAAAATTATAGACCATTATCCTCTATAAACGTTGTGTGAGGAATTAGTGTGGTAACTCGTTTTTTAAAAGATATGTTGGACTAGAGTGTTTCTATTTCAGATGGTTAAAATTGTTTGTCATTTAACTAGGGTCCTTATGTGGGATAGAATTCCTCCCGTGAGATAGAAGTTCCTCCGTTTGGTGCTGAAATCCGTCGACGGCCACATGATGAAGACGTACCTTCACAGGAACAGCCAATGTCTACAAATCTACTAGACTTTTATTGTATTGTCGATATTGTTATACATCATGTTAATTAATGAATTTATAATGACACGACTGTAGATCGTCTGCCTCCCATATCGCACATATTTTATAGTTCCTTTTAATTAACGAATTTATAGTTAAACGACTGTAGGTCGTTTGCCTCTTATATCGCATTATCGTTACATATAATTTTGATTAAGTACTTTATAGCTAAACGACTTTTGTGCTCAGAAATTGGGAAAAAATACGGTAAGTGACACATTGGGCCAATGCACCTGGGCAGACACGCCAAAAGACTCAAAAAAAAAAATTAGATAAAACTGGTCGTAGACCCTCTCAATGGACATGGCCCCTGAAGGTACTACTCCAAGAAAATGAGGAAAACCCGAGGGAAAACCACTGACGAACAATGCAAATTCTGCCAAACTATGGCTGAAACGTCAGAGCACTGACTCTGCGAATGTCAGGAGCTGACTCGAAGGTTGAGGTGAGGAGGCGTCTCGAAAATGCCTTTGTGAAACCTGGAGATCTACAAAAGCTCAACCCGCGAAATATTCTGAGGTTCGTTCTCGAAAGAGATGAGAATTTTCGTGTAACATAGAAGGGTATGCACAAAAGATCGATTGTGGTCGACGTGTTGAAGGGTAAATCTTGCCGAGCGCCCCTCTACCATATCGTACCATACCATACTGGTAGTAGACACTAGAAACAATGAAAATTATATATTTTCCACTAAGCTAAACTAATCAAAAATATAAATATTGTTGTAAGAAATACACCAAATAAGCTACGAAGTATCTAATTGTGTTAGTTTGAGTTTTTAAAAACACTAAATGTTACTCCCAATATGATCTGATGGCATAATATCCCGACAAAAATTCTAGTATTCCCCAAAGTGCCCTCGTATACTCCGCGCGCCAGCTAAATCAAACAAGGAAAAAATCGTCGACGTCGGCGAAACGGCTTATGAATAGGCACAACAACAACAACCCGATCATAAGAATTACGGCGTTAGACACGCGATTATAATGTGCGAGCAGTCACTGTCAAGAAACCACTATCCGATACTTTATCTTTTTATGGGGGCCTTTTAGAATCTGCCGTCGCGTAAACCCGATCTGGCTCCGGGGGATAATTTCGCGAAACCCGTTTTCGTGCAACACTTTCGTCCCCCCGGAAAAAAAAACGTTCGCATCGGAATTCCGGCGCTCGGGTTCGACCCGTTAGTTAGTTATCGATTGTATTTTGGTTCGAGCGACGTTGCGTTGACAGCGGATAACGAGAAACGGTTCCCTTTTTTTTGAGATGGCATGCGGTCAGCTCCATATATTATGCGTGTAACGAACGTTTTACTTTTTCACGAATCATTTATCTTTTTTATCGCTGCAAGAGCGTGCAGTAGAGTCAACTTTTATGATTCTAAGGACCATTTTACTCGTGAAATTTAAGATCAAGGGTCACGCAAAAACGGATGGATTTTTTCAAAGGCTTATCAAAAATGTGCTTTCATGACGTGCTATACTTGACATATCTCTTTTTAATGACCTTTAAAATATTGAATTCTGCCTTAAGGGTCGGGTGCTAATTCTGTAACACTCTCTGTTAATTACTTAACAGGCGGTCCATAAGCCTGGTTTACTCAGCGGTTCAATAATAATTATAGGCGTGGGTCCATGTCTTGTCAGTTAGGTGAAGGCGCCACTAAATTTGAAGCCAGAAATATATTAATGATTTTTGCAGTATATAGATATACCTAGCTGGTAAGTACCTACGGTTAAAACGAATTGAGCTCAGTTCGATTGCGGTTTTAAGGCGAAAAGTTAAAGTTGCGAATTGCAGCTAAATAAAACCCGTTCACCACTTAAAGGAAAAAATCTCACTATTGTATTCCGTAACATTTACATAGTTACAATATTTGGCCACTTTCCCGATTTATCGATTGGTAGAAGAGGTGCTACTGGCGTTAGGACCGGCAAGATCTCCTGATGTAACCCCGCTTTACATTTTCTTTGGGGTAGTTTGGGGTAGACATAAAACTGGCTGTATGTATTGAAAGAAACCCGTCAAATTGGTTGGTCTAAGAGAGAAGCCCTGTGTTACAAATATTTCTAGGATAGAGTAAAACAGTGGATTAGTTTGAACTTATTTGGATTTTTGAAGATATTTCTTTTAATATTTTTAATAACCCCCGAAAGTAATACAAATTATATTGTTTTCCTTTAGGTAGGTCCTTTTATTCGAAGAGGTCACTTTTTCACATGTTGACAAGTTCACGTATACGGGGGCTATACAAAATAATGACAAAAAATAATCTGAACATAGTACGCAATGATGTCATGAACATTGATTATATTAGTTTGCGTTAGCTTTGTAGCTATGGTTCGAAGTTTTTGTAAATAACAAAATGAACTAGGGCTAAGCAAAACTAACTCGAACTGCTTTTTGGGATGAGGCTAGTCGACCATCATTAACCAGTTCCAAATGAAGCCTGCTCTAAAACGAAACCGCTGTTGTCATATGGTTAAGTTGATTTAATGTTGGTTAATCCTGGCACACTTAAAGGCACCCCGAATCAAAACTACTACACTTACTGTCACTAGATTAGTTATGGTTCGTTTCATGTAAAAATGGACGAAACGCGTTTGAATTACCAAAACTACATATATTACCATTTAGGATTGGGTTAAATGATTGTCAGCCAGTTCTTAAAAACAGTCATTTCATAAAACTAGTTTTGAACAGCTGGCATTGGGTTTTGTACAAAATTAACTAGAAACTAAGAAACACATATTTTTATTTGAAAACAAAACAGCTTTTTATTGGTTTGGCTTCGGTTAGTTTTGGGTTAGCCCTAGTTCAATATTTGAATTAAATAAACAAACTGGGCTAGGATTAGTTAACAATAGTAATATATTGTCGTTTCGAATGAGGCTAGTCAAAACAGCCATTTTTAAAAGTTAAGTTGAATTAATATTGCATAGTTATAGTTCACACAAAAAAAAACACGCTAAACCCTACACATACACATACACCATATTGCCGTTTATAATGAGGCTAAATGATGGTTAAAAATTGCAGCCAGTTTCTAAATAAAGGTCATTTTATTAGGTTAGTTTTGGTTAGCTGGTGTCGATTTTTGGGTCGTTGATTTGGGCTGTGGTTAGTTGATGGACATAATTTTGCACCATTTGGAGCCAGTTCCAAATGGTGCCAGATCTAAAACAAAAGAGTAGTAGTAGTGCATTATGCAAAAAAAATTAACGAAAAAAGCTAAAATTAATGAAAATTAATGCGTATTACCGTTTGGGATGAGGCTACTCGAACGTCATTTAAAACAGGCCTCATTTGGAGCTAGTACCAAAACAAAACGTTTACTTTGTAAGGTTAATCTGGATTAGCTCTAGTTTACAAAAAAAGAAACACCTTAAGCCATACACATTCCTGTCATAATTTGCAGCCGGTTCTAAAGTGAAACAACCAATTAACTAGGTTAGTTTTGGCCAACTGTGCCATATTTTATGTAAAACGACATCAATTAAATAAAACTAATACGTATTGCCGTTTGGGATGGGGCTAGGCGAACGTTACAATTTTGAAACAGGCCTCTTTTGGAGCTAGTTTCAAATAGGAACAGTTGTAAAACGAAACGTCTATTTTATAAGGTTAATTTCCAACCAACACAAGTTGCTATCATAATTTGCAGTCAGTTCTAATGTGAGAAGAGAACTAAATGAACTAAAATTATGTCAAACTTTCGGGATTGGGCTAGTCAATCACCATAAGCTAGCCTCATATAGTTAGTTTTGGTTAGCTGAGGTGTCTTAGGTAGAAAAAATTCAGTGAAGCGAGCTAGAATTAACCGAAACTAATAGATATTGCAGTTTGGGTGGGGCTATTCGAACGGTATAATTTTGAAACTGGCGTCATTTCGAACTAGCTTTAATTAGGGACAGTTGTAAAACAAAACGTCTATTTTATAAGGCTAATTTGGGTTCGATTGGATTAGGTCTAGTTCACAGAAATACTCCATAAATCCAAACTAACACAAGTTTCTGTCATAATTTTCAGTCAGTTCTAAAGTGAGAAGGGAACGAAACGAGGTAAAATTAAGTTAAACTTCATCCATATTGCCGTTTGGGATGGGGCTAGTCGATCATCATAATTTTTAAGCTAGTTTACCCCAATTTGCATCCAGTTCTGTTGTAAAACAAATATTCCAACAAAATTTAGCAAAGCAAGCTAGAATTATCCGAGGCTAATACATATATTGCCGTTTGGGGATGGGGCTAGTCGATTCCATTAAGTCGGTTTGGTTATCTATAGGTTGTTTTATGTAAAAAAATAGTGAAGCAAGCTAGAATTAACTAACACTAATACATATTGCCGTTTGGGATGGGGCTAGTCGTTCATTATAATTTTGGGGCTAGCCTCATTTGGAGTTGGTTCAAATTTGTAGCCAGTCCTGTTGTAAAACCGTTATTCCATTAAGTCAGTTTTGGTTAGCTATGGGTTGTTTTACGTAAAAGAAATAGTGAAGCAAGCTAGAATTAACCGACGCTAACACATATTACCGTTTGGGATGGGGCTAGTCGATCATCATAATTTTGAAGCTAGCTTCATTTAAAGTTTACCCCAATTTGCAG